>UESW01004652.1:214958-479614 GCA_900491605.1 Calamus simplicifolius
AGGCGCCCTCCTAAATTGGTCCAGCCTACCCCGTCGAATTAGCCGTTCAATCTCATTCTAGAGCTGCCAGCACTCCTCGGTATCATGGCCATGGTCTCGATGAAAGCGGCAATACTTGGTCATGTCCCGTCGAGTCGCGTTGCCCTGGAGAGGAGGAGGCCGAGGAATCTGGCGCTCAATCTCCATCAGGATTTGCGTTCTCAGCGCGGTGAGAGGAGTGTATCGATCAAACCTCCGAGCCGGGCTACGGGTTCGATCTTGAGGAGGTGGTGGAGGAGCTCTCTGGCGAAGAGGCGGGCTGGCACGACGAAAGGATTAATGTTTCTCTAAGCCTTTTGCCTCCTACTTCTTCAATTGCTCGGCTCGAGCCGACCTTCGCGATTCTTCGACCCTGGCGTACTTATCTGCCAAGGACATCATATCAGAGAGGCTCTTCGGGTAATTAACTTCCAGAGCCAAGTAAAAGTCCCCTTCCTTCATACTCCTCCTGCCAAGGCAGACATGGCTGCCTCATGATTGAGGTGGTCAACCTCCAAAGGGCCGTGTTGAAACGGCCAAGGTAGTTCTTTAGAGATTCCCCCTCCGCTGCTTGACTTCAGAAAGGGAATCAGATCTCCATCGTTGGCGATGGCTACTAATGAATTAGCTGATGAACAAACGACTCAGCTCATCAAAAGAATCAATGGAACCTGGCTCAGGCTGTTAAACCAGGTTCTAGCAGATCTCTTGAGAGTAGAGGGGAAGGCTCGGCAAAGGATCGCGTTCGATGCTCCGTGGAACAACATGATGGATCTAAAACTACTCAGGTGGTCATCGGGATCAACAGATCCATGATATGGCTCGATGGCGGGAGCTTTATATGGGGAGGGATCACTTCCCGCATAATACCCTCAGAAAAAGGAATAACCTGCTCCACCCTTGGCTGGGACAGAGTGGCTTGCCTAGCGGTGCCCAACTCCCGACGTCACTCCCGACGCATCTCCAGCATCTACTATCTAATCCCTTCGTCCAGAGTTGTAGGAGGGATTGGGCGATGGAAGGATGGCAACGGTGTCGAATCTTGAGAAGACACCAGAGAAAGAGAACGAGCTCGTCGAGATTTGAGCGAGCTCTTCTCTCCGTCCCACTGCGGCGCTAGCTTGGCCTTCGCGGGTCGATGAAGATAATCCGTACCTAAAGCGGATTGGAAGAAGAAATCGCTGGTGGGACAGGAGTAGCTGCCTTTTCACAAGCAGGGGCAGCTGGATGAGGAACCCCCTGAAGTCCCTAGACTAGCTGGGTTAGAACCTGGACTTGCTGAACCAGTGTAACGAACTGATCCAGCATCATGGATGTCGCCGATGGTGAAGGGGGCTCAACCGGCGGTGGTAGCGGAGGTGCTACATTGCTGATTGGATCAGGCCTTTGAGAGGCGACCTAATCTTAAGCATCAGATGTGGCTCTCTCCGATTGGGCACATCATAGGGAGTCCAAAAACCGTTCAGATTTGAATCGGATTCAAATCAAGTTTGTTACGGGACCAATGGAATCAGTATTTAGTTAATTAGAAGATCAACGGCTAGGAGAGTTAGTTAACGCTTTAAGATTCAGCAATTTCGTAGGCCATGGGCCACTCCTATTGGCCTTAGGCCACTTCTATAGGCCTTAAGCCATTTCAGGTATTGTTTGTATAATTTTCGTTTGAGATCTTGTTCAACTATCATGAATTTGAACTATCTCGCGCTTGATTCCGCAAAGACGCTTAAATGTCTTGGTGTGGGAGGCATAGAAGTAACTCGGTTTGCCAAGGCATGAGAATAGCGTGATTCGCCGAGATGACTTGACTCTACTGAAGACGATTCAGCTTTTTTTAGACATGATTCAGTTTTCCAAACATAACAAGATATCGAGATTGGTCTCGACCCTTTTATGGTGCACACAAGCATTAACACAATGATAATTTTACCCCTCAACAATGATGACCGCTACTAATGCGTTGTTGCTGGCTGCTTCCTTTTTTTTTTTTTTTCCGATTGCGCCTCATAACCTCTAGTGAGGTACCTTTTATATTATATTATATTGTATATATTATATTGATTTGTTGATAATTTTAAGAAAGGGAGGTAAAACGGATAGGAAGCCTACGAGAAAGATGAGAAGAGTTGCTGAAACCATTACTATTTGCTCATTCTTTAACAAATAAACTTGATTCAAAGCCCAGGTCAAAAAGATTGGAATCACAAGTCAGAGCCTTTAACCCATCGGCATCGAAAGGCTTGCTCTACCGAGATGTTTCAACTAAGATGGCTCGGCCAACAAAAATTTCAGTTTCAGCAAAGCCTACCGTGAGCTATTTCATTACATAGCTTTCCTACGCAATAAAGGAAAAAATCTTGCATGCCCCATCTTCTAAACTTTTCTAGTTCCACCTAGCTTCCACCAAGTGTTAAAACAAATATAAAAGATTCTATCAAGAAAACAGAAACACAAACCCACAGCGATAAAACATCAAGGAGCACCATGTGTGTGTGTGTGTGCGTGTCACATCAAAAGAAAGGGGAGGACAACAAAAGAAACATCAGACGCTAGGCAAAAGCAATCTCTGAGTCTTTGGAAGCGGGTCTATCTGACGATTCTGGATTCAGTTTACGGAGCACAAGCTTCTTCTGGGGAAGCTGGCTATTGTAGGACACTGTGACTTCAGTGTCTATTAAGATGATGTCCTCTTCCTTGAAGTCTTCCCTCAATATACCCTCTGCCAGTTTATTCTCCACGTTCTGTTGAATGGCACGCTTCACTGGTCTAGCACCATACTTGCGGTCGTATCCAAGGATTCCCAGGAACTCAACCGCAGCATCAGTCGCCTGAATTTTGATCTTTCGGTCTGCAACCCGCTCCTGTACTCTCTCCAACTGTTTACACAGATGCTATCATGTGAGTGTAAAACAAAGTACATGGAAAATGGCTCCCCCCTCATTCACTTGAATCATTCATGCTACACCTCCAGATTAAAACAAATTTCTCCTCCGCCACATCAACAATTTGATGTGAAGCGTCTAAATGGATAAAAATTGACAAAAGGAATTTATGAAGGTTGACAAGGCATTAATACAAGAGGCTTCTTCTACACTGGCCTCTGATAAAATAATCTATGGGTAGAAATGACTTAACATCCACAACCGTAAAACATTAATGAACACATATTTAGGAAATATACACATACCAACCACACTATCTTGAAGATGAAACACCGTCAACTGTTGTTCTCATGTAGTAATGTTTAGGAAAGTTCAGAAGTGGCCTTTTTTGTTTGAATTCACAGACTATTGGTAAATAAAAATATTTGACAATTGATAAGGCTCATAAAAATAGAAAAAATGAGTAGAAATTAGAAACAAACAAGCAATCATTCATGAGGAACAACGAGCAAAATATTCACTTTCAAACTTATTTTGAGATATTATGTTAGTGTAATATGAAATGCTAATATAATACAACAGCAATATTTTCCTTTGGTCAATGCAAACATCGTGCAAGAATGACTGTGTGTGTGTGAGAGAGATAGAGGAGGAGGGGGTTTTCCTTTGGTCAATGCAAAGATCTTGCCGCTTCCATCACCCTCTCTTGAATTGCCTCATAGGCAGCATCCTTCGACTCACTCTCATCATTCATATTCAATATGTTCTCAGAACCGACATTCGATGTCATGAGGATGATCGTATTGGTGAAGCTGACAGTGCGACCTTGTCCATCAGTCAGCCTACCATCATCCAGTATTTGAAGAAAAACATTAAACACGTCAGAACGGCCTTCTCAATTTCATCAACAGTATGACAGCATAAGGTCTCTTGCGTATTGTCTTAGTCAGTTGGCCACCTTCCTCATATCCAACATAACCAGGTGGAGCTCCAATCAATCTTGAGATTGCACGCTCTTCCATGTACTCGCTCATGTCTATTCTCACAAGAGCTTCTTCAGTGTTGAACATATAAGACGCAAGACATTTTGCCAGTGAACATGAAGCTAGCAATCGGACGGCGTGGGTCTGATAAGCGAGACCTTGATCGCCAGATAGCATTCACCACTGCTCTCACTGCTGGGTCTTGACCCACAACATGCTTGTGCAATTCCTCTCCTAAATGCAGCAGTTTCTCTCTTTCAGGCTGTTCCAACTTGGAAACAGGAATATTTGTCCGTTCGCTAACAATTTCCGCAATGTCATTTCCAGTAACCTCGAATCTGAGCATCAACTTCCCTGAATTTTTGTATTCATCCAGTTCCTTCTCTAAATTTTCAAGTCTACTATGCCAGGCATTAAGGCTCCCATACTTCAATTTAGCAGCTTGATTAGGATTATATTCACGTTCTGCCTGCTGGATCTCATGGTTGACCCAGTTAATCTGTGTCAAGGAACAGTAGGGTCAGCAAGACACAATCTAGCAGACGAAGTCAGGCAGCAACACAAAAACATCGTTCAAATACAGAACAGTAGCGATGAATAATAAAACTAGAACCCTATAAATGAAGGTTGAAAAGATTTTTTCTGATTTACCTTGAGCCTATAAATAGGGCATAAGGTGGACTTTCAAAATACGTGAAAAAGTGATACAACGAAAGAAAAGTTTCTCCTCCTTTCCTTCCTTATTTTATGTACGCCAAGTTGTGAGAATCAGAGAAAAACAAGAGTGAACGCACTCTCATAATTCGATACCGATCCTGAGAAAGGTAAAGAATGTTCTGGTTTCGTTTTTATTCTGCAGGTACTTTTGTGACGTACCTTAGCCCGTGGGATTCTTCCTTCATAGTTTTGAATCCGGCTCCTTCGAGACCACAACATACCGGTATGTTTTATGTTTAAAAATTTTTAAATTGATAATTTTTTTTTTGATATGATATTAACGATCCACCTACTTCTGCTGCACGTATATATGATGATATATTTTTCATTTGAATTCCAACACTAATCACACTATATTCACCTCAACAGTAAACATGAAAAAATTGGATGATATGTGTTGGGGGGTAAAATCGTCATTGCATTGATATCCGTGCAAGACGGCTAAGGCTGACCCCCTCCTTTCGGTTTCTTCCGGGCCTCCCTGGCTCGGCCTCTTCCGGGCTTCCCTAGCTCGGCCTCTTCCGGGCCTCCGTGGTTCGGCTCCTTCCGGGCCTCCGTGGCTCGGCTTCTTCCGGGCCTCCGTGGTTCGGCTTCTTCCGGGCCTCCGTGGTTCGGCTCCTTCCGGGCCTCCGTGGTTCGGCTCCTTCCGGGCCTCCGTGGTTCGGCTCCTTCCGGGCCTCCGTGGCTCGGCCTCTTCCGGGCCCCCATAGCTCGGCCTCTTCCGGGCCTCCGTGGTTCGGCTCCTTCCGGGCCTCCGTGGCTCGGCCCCTTCCGGGCTTCCCTAGCTCGGTCTCTTTCGGGCCTCCGTGGCTCGGCCTCTTCCGGGCCTCCGTGGCTCGGCCCCTTCCGGGCCCCATGGCTCGGCCTCTTCCGGGCCTCCGTGACTCGGCCCTTCCGGGCTTCCCTAGCTCGGTCTCTTCCGGGCCTCCGTGGCTCGGCCTCTTCCGGGCCTCCGTGGCTCGGCCCCTTCCGGCCCCCATGGCTCGGCCTCTTCCGGGCCTCCGTGGCTCGGCCCCTTCCGGGCTTCCGTAGCTCGGCCTCTTCCGGGCTTCCCTAGCTCGGCCTCTTCCGGGCTTCCGTAGCTCGGCCTCTTCCGGGCTTCCGTAGCTCGGCCTCTTCCGGGCTTCCGTAGCTCGGCCTCTTCCGGGCTTCCGTAGCTCGGCCTCTTCTGGGCTTCCCTAGCTCGGCCTCTTCCGGGCCTCCGTAGCTCGGCCTCTTCCGGGCTTCCGCAGCTCGGCCTCCCCCGGGCTTCCGTAGCCCGCTGCTACCTTGCAATCCACGCCCCGACGTCCACCTCCGCGGAACCTGGCGCAGGAGAGTTCAAGTCTACCCGAGCAGCACCCTGAGCAGGGGATCATATTGAGACGTGGCCTAAGACCTACTATAACCGCCCCAGGTCTACTCACCCAGATCCCAAGACATCAAGGAGCTCTCCCAGCCGTCGATCCCTTAACGGACAAGGCGTGGATTCTAACGGCCCCACAACGGCCTGATTCTGTCTACCCTCGAATCTTAACAACCTCAGTACCTTCCAGAAGACGCTCAAGTTCCCAGGTGACAGTCTATAAACTCGAGTTTGGCAGATCACTTCAGGTACGCAACCCTTAACACACCAAAAAAGCTCCAGGGTTACCTCTCTCTCTCTCTCCGGCAGCTCGTCGGTGCTCTGTTCTTACCGGAGCCTCCGATTGATCGCCCCCCTGGAGAGGTCTCCCGGAGAGATCCACCTCCTCATTTGTCTGGTTGATCGCCGACTCCCTTCCCCACTGACTTGAGCGTCGGAGGGCCTTCCGCGGAGGACCACCCCCGGCGTCCTTCCGCGTGCAGGGCTTCCTGTTTTGCAGGTTCGCCGCGCCCCATTCTCTGAGGACCGACCGCGCCCGAGTCGGAGGACGGATCCCGGCGGCAACAGATTGGCGCTAGAGGAAGGGCCTCAAGTCCCATTAAAACTTGAAACAAGGAGACAAGGATCTTGATCCGGAGAAGAACCTCTCTGATGGCCAACCGGAAGAGAGGAACAACCTCTGATGCTCCCGATCAGGTCGCCTCCCAGAGGCCTGATCCGACTGGCGCCACAGCGCCGCAACCCCCACCTGTCGAGACTCCGTCGCCGCCTGCCATTCCGGTGACCCAGGACCAGTTTGCTACGCTGGTCCAACAAGTCCAGGCTCTCACCCACCTGGTCCAGGAGCGTCTTGCACCTCCTCCTGCTCCACATCCCCGGAAAGAGACGACGACTTCCTCTTCACCGGCAACCTCCTCTCCAGATCCGCGTGAATCAGCGGACCCCCCGTCGCCCCAGGGGAGACAAACCGGTCCCTCGAACCGGTTGCGATGAGATCTTCCCAGATCTCGGCGAGCCCGCTCCCTTTCTCCGGCAACGTCTCGCCATGATTCGACGCCGTCCTTGCGTTTCTCCCGCCCGGCTGCTCCTCTCGCCGGCGAGGAGGAGATCCGCCGTCAGATCCAGGAAATGCGTCAGGAGCTGGACGCCGCCAAGCAGATCCACCTGCCCCAGCCCAAGGCAGAGCAGGGCATCCCTTTCTCTAAGGGGATCATGGAGGAAGTGATCCCCTCCCATGTCAAGCTGCCGACCGTCGAGCCCTATCACGGCTCCACTGATCCGGACGACCATCTCAGCAGCTTCCGGTCAATAATGATGTTCCATGGAGCATCTGATGCGATCCTCTGCCGGGCCTTCCCATCCACACTCAGAGGATCCGCCCGAACCTGGTTCAACGCCCTGAAACCAGGTTCCATCGATTCATTCGATGAGCTGAGCCACCTTTTTATTGGCCAGTTCGTCAGCAGCCGCCGCCACCGACGGAGATCCGACTCCCTCTCCGAAGTCAAGCAAAGAGAGGGGGAGTCCTTGAGAAATTATCTTGGCCGTTTCAACAAGGCCATGTTGGAGGTGGACCACCTTAATCATGAGGTGGCCATGTCCGCCCTAGCGGGGGGAGTTTCGAAGGAGAGCGACTTCTATTTGGCAATGGAAGTCAGCTACCCCCCGTGTCTGTCTGATATGATGGCCCTTGCGGACAAATACGCTCGGGTCGAGGAGTCGCGGAGAATGGCCCGCGCTGAGCAGACGAAGAAGAGGCAAGAGCCCAAAGTTCCCGACAGACATCACCCTGTCCGTCGGCCAAGTCCGCCTCGCCGCCAAAGAGTCCCTCCGCCGCCGCCAAGGAATCGCTCCCGGAGTCCCCCTAGGCGATTCGATCGCTACACTCCGTTGACTGTGCCCCGGGCACAAATCCTCATGGAAATAGAGCGCCAGCTTCCCCGACCAGTGCCTCTCCGAGGGAACCCAACCCGGAGAGATCCCGCCAAGTACTGCCGCTACCATAGGGAGCATGGCCATGACACTGAAGAATGCTGGCAGCTGAAGAACGAGATCGAAAGACTGATTCGGCGGGGACGGTTGGACCAATTCAGAAGGGCACCCGAGCCACAGCAGCAGGGAGGTGATCGCCAGCCCGAGCTCCCACAACTCCCTCCTCCTCCAAATCCGCCAGTGGTTGGCCGCATCAACATGATTGAAGAGGCCGGCGGATCGGGCTCCGGGGGCAATGGTGATGCACCGGTGCCAAAGAAGGCGCGCACGGGCGAGCTCTCCTTTTCTGATGATGATCTTCTTGGGATACAGCTTCCCCATGAGGACGCACTTGTTGTCTCCCTAAATTTGAACAATTATGATGTAAGCCGAATCCTGGTTGATAGTGGAAGCTCGGTGAACGTTTTGTACCTCGATGTGTTTGCCAGGATGAAATTGCTCATGGAAAACCTTCGAGCCGTGGATTCCACCTTGATGGGATTCACCGGCGACGTCATCATCCCAGAAGGAATTGTCACCCTGACGGTCCGCGCAGGAACCTGGCCCTTTGTAACCGTTGTACAAGCCGATTTCCTAGTGACCGACCTCAGGTCCCCGTATAATGCCATATTCGGCAGGCCCGGCTTGATGTCTCTTAAAGCGGTTGTTTCTATCCCGCATCTGTCGATGAAGTTCCCCACCGAGCAAGGAGTTGGAGTAGTTCGGGGAAGTCAAGCCATGGCTCGGCAATGTTTTGTCACGAGCCTTCAGTCCAGAATTCCCGAGGTTGACGGGCTAGACGCCCGCGAGGATTTCGCCGAGCAACGGGGAGAACCGGTGGAAGAGCTGGAAGAAGTACCGCTGGACGTAGCTCGGCCCGACCGAACCACAAAGATCGGGTCGCTGCTTGAGGGAGAGCCTCGTCGCGAGCTAATCAGATTCCTCCAAAGCAACGCGGACATCTTCGCCTGGACCGCCTCCGACATGCCAGGAATTAGCCCCGAAGTCCTCGTCCATCGTCTCAATGTGGACGAGATGCACAGGCCCGTTAAGCAGAAAAGAGAAGCTTCGCCCCAGAGCGGCAAAAGGCCATTGAAGAGGAGGTCGACAAACTCATCAAAGCCAACTTTGTCCGAGAGGTAAACTACCCCAGTTGGCTGTCAAACGTCGTCATGGTGAAGAAGTCGAATGGCAAATGGAGGATCTGCATCGACTTCACCGATCTCAACAAGGCATGCCCGAAGGACAGCTTCCCTCTCCCTCGGATCGACCAGCTTGTGGATGCCACCTCGGGCCACCAAATGCTGTCATTCATGGATGCCTATTCGGGCTACAATCAGATCCGGATGGCCCCCGAGGATGAAGAAAAGACAGCCTTCATAACCGACCGAGGTACCTACTGTTACCGAGTTATGCCTTTCGGTCTTAAAAATGCAGGAGCGACCTACCAGCGCCTGGTCAACAAGGTGTTCAAGGAGCAAATCGGCCGGAACATGGAGGTGTATGTGGATGATATGCTGGTCAAAAGCAAGGAAGCGCTGCGGCATGTTGAGGACCTCGCGGAGAGCTTTGCCACGCTGCGCAAGTATGGAATGAAGCTCAACCCAACCAAGTGCGCCTTCGGCGTCAATTCTGGGAAGTTCCTCGGATTCATGGTCTCCCAGCGCGGCATTGAGGCTAACCCTCAGAAGATTCAAGCTCTCCAACAAATGGCGCCCCCAGCGTCCATTAAAGAGGTCCAGCGCCTAACCGGGAGAATAGCGGCCCTTAACCGCTTCGTAGCTCGGTCAGCCGAGAGGTGCCTCCCCTTCTTCAAAACCCTCCGATCGGCCAAGAATTTCCAATGGACTCCTGAATGCCAGAAATCATTTGAAGATCTCAAGAAGTACCTCGGCTCGCCTCCGCTTCTTAGTAGTCCGGTCCCGGGGGAGACTCTGTTTCTGTATCTGGCCGTTTCCGAGGGAGCAGTTTGTTCGGTACTGGTCAAGCAAGAAGGCAAGATCCAAAGACCGATCTACTATGTGAGTAGGCTGCTCCGCGACGCGGAGACGAGGTACACCAGGATCGAGAAAATAGTGCTTGCCTTGATTACCTCGGTCCGGAAGCTGCGACCATATTTCCAAGCACATTCAGTGACGGTCCTGACCGATCAACCCATCAAAGCGGTGGTCCACCGTCCAGAAACATCAGGGGAGGATGACCAAATGGGCCGTCGAACTAAGCGAGCACGACATACAATTTCAACCTCGCCCGGCCATCAAAGCTCAAGTGCTGGCCGACTTCCTCCTTGAGTGCACCATCCCGGAAGACGGCTCTACCCCAAAAATCCCGAAGGACCAAAACCTGAAGCTCGGTGGCTCCTTCACGTCGATGGGTCGTCCAACGCCCATCATTCCGGTGCGGGTTTGGTTCTCACCAGCCCGGAGGGGATGATCTTCGAATATGGCGTCCGATTCTCCTTCCCGGCCTCCAACAACGAAGCCGAGTATGAGGCCCTGTTAGCCGGTCTCCGGATCGCCCGCAACCTGAAGGTGGAAAAGATTAGCGCCTTCACCGACTCTCAGCTGGTGGCCGGCCATGTGCGAGGGGAGTTTGAAGCCCGAGAACCCAATATGGTTCGGTATCTCCAAGAGGTGCGCGGCCTACTTCCTCACTTTTCAGAGTTTGAAATCATTCAAATTCCTAGATCGGAAAACGCCCGTGCCGACCTACTCTCCCGATTGGCAACCACGGAGACGATGGATGCTGAACAAAATTCCATCTGGAGACTCTGGAGAAGCCGAGTATCATGGAAGCTGACCGGGTGATGCAAATCGAGACCGAACCATCCTGGTTCGACCCCATCTCAGCTATCTTAAAGAAGGGTCGCTCCCGTCCGACCGAAGGGAGGCCAGGAAATTGAAGCTGCAGGCGACCCACTATGTATTGATCGACAGCCAGCTTTACAAGCGGTCTTTCTCCATGCCGCTGCTCAGATGCCTCCGCCCATCCGAGGCGGACTACGCTCTACGGGAGGTACATGAAGGGATCTGCGGCAACCATCTGGGAGCCGGTCCCTGTGTCACAAAGTGCTTCGGCAAGGCTATTATTGGCCGACCATGCAGAAAGATGCGGACGATCTAGTCCGAGCCTGTGACGCCTGCCAGAGGCATTCGAGCATCCAGAGGCTCCCCTCCGCCGAGCTAGTTTCCATATCCTCCGCTTGGCCCTTTGCCAAATGGGGGATGGACATCCTCGGCCCATTCCCGTTGGCGACGGGACAGCGAAAATTCTTATTTGTCGCCATTGACTACTTCACCAAATGGGTTGAAGCGGAAGCCGTTGCCCAAATCACCGAAGCCCGGGCCAGAGACTTTGTGTGGAGGTCCATCATCTGCCGGTTCGGCCTCCCCCACACCATAATCACCGATAACGGCAAACAGTTCGACAATTCCAAATTCCGCCAATTCTGCGAAGAGCATGGAATTTGTCACCACCTTACTTCGGTCGGACACCCTCAAGCCAACGGAGCGGCCGAGGTAACCAACAGGACTCTCCTCCAAGGAATCAAAGCTCGCCTCTCTAGAGCCCAAGGCAGGTGGGCAGATGAGCTGCACCATGTCTTGTGGGCCTATCGCACCACTCCGAGAATCCCAACGGGCGAGACCCCATTCCGAATGGCTTTCGGTACGGAGGCCGTAATCCCTGTGGAAGTGGGCCTCCCATCTTTGCGGGTGGAGAATTACTCGGAAGAAGCCAGCAACGAGCAACTCCGCACCAACCTCGACTTGGTGGAGGAAGTCAGAGAGAAGGCCCGAATCAGGACGGCCGCCTATCAACAGAGGGTGGCTCGGTACCATGCCTCCAGAGTTAAGGGGAAGACTTTCCTTCCTGGCGACCTTGTCCTCCGGAAAGCCTCTGTATCCAAACCGCTGGAGCAAGGAAAGCTGGCGCCGAACTGGGAAGGCCCGTACCAAGTCACGGAGGTCATTGGGCCAGGAACCTACAGGTTGCAGGACCTCGAAGGGAAATCCGTCCCCCGAACGTGGAACTCGGACAACCTCCGCAAATACTATCAATAGGGTATGTCCTTTACGCCCCGCCAGTTGTCTATTTTCTGTGAATCGATTATATCCCATATTGCCATAAATCGTAAATGGAAATAGATGCTGCTTATCAATCCTCGGCACGACCGAGCTATCTGCTTGAACAGGAAAATCTCTGAACCTTGGCAGGGCCAAGTAAAACATTTCTCCGAACCTCGGCAGGGCCGAGCAACAAATCTCCGAACCTTGGCAGGGCCAAGTAAAACATTTCTCCGAACCTCGGCAGGGCCGAGCAACAAATCTCCGAACCTTGGCAGGGCCAAGTAAAACATTTCTCCGAACCTTGGCAGGGCCAAGTAAAACATTTCTCCGAACCTCGGCAGGGCCGAGCAACAAATCTCCGAACCTTGGCAGGGCCAAGTAAAACAAATCTCCGAACCTCGGCAGGGCCGAGCAACAAATCTCCGAACCTTGGCAGGGCCAAGTAAAACATTTCTCCGAACCTCGGCAGGGCCGAGCAACAAATCTCCGAACCTTGGCAGGGCCAAGTAAAACATTTCTCCGAACCTCGGCAGGGCCGAGCAACAAATCTCCGAACCTTGGCAGGGCCAAGTAAAACAAATCTCCGAACCTCGGCAGGGCCGAGCAACAAATCTCCGAACCTTGGCAGGGCCAAGTAAAACATTTCTCCGAACCTCGGCAGGGCCGAGCAACAAATCTCCGAACCTTGGCAGGGCCAAGTAAAACATTTCTCCGAACCTCGTAGGGCCGAGCAACAAATCTCCGAACCTTGGCAGGGCCAAGTAAAACATTTCTCCGAACCTTGGCAGGGCCAAGTAAAATACTTCTCCGAACCTCGGCAGGGCCGAGCAACAAGTCTTCCGAACCTTGGCCATGGCAAGGCCAGGCAAAAACCACTCGGGCTAAAAACCCCGGCAAAAGGGTCTGGAACCAGGGGCCTCAACCAAAGCCGAACGACCCCAAATAGTACCCGAAAACTTCGGTTTGAGACGAGCACGTTGAATAAAAATGCCACCATCGGCGTGCGAAAAAATGCCACCATCGGCATGCGAAAAAATGCCACCATCGGCATGCGAAAAAATGCCACCATCGGCAGAACTCCCCAAGAGGCTATAAAGCCTCACGTAACCGGCCAAGGGCCCCAGGCTGGGCTGGGAAATTCTCCCTAGCAGTAGAAAACCTTTGGGAGATCCCCTCTGTAGCTCGTCATTCGAAATATCTACGATTAACACGCAGGGCGATGGGACCAAACCGACACCCAAGTCCGTCGAGCGTATTGAAGCGATCATTCTCAAAGAAGAAAGAAATTCCTGAAAACGAGTCTATTTTTTCATTTAAAAAGGAAGCCACTGTGAGGCACAAAACATGGAAAAACAAAAGAGAGGGCAGGCAAAAGCCCTGGGGTCACTTGCCCCCGGAACCCAACACCCTCTCCAAGAGAGCGGTCAGGTCGGCCACCTGCTGACGAAGCAGCCGGATCTCCTCCTCCTGCCGACTCATGACCAAACGAGAGGCCTCCGCCTCCCGAACCGAAGCGTCCCGGAACTCTTCAGCGGTCCTGGCGAGCCGCTCGTGGGCTGCGAGGCTTGACGCAAGAGCCAGCCCGTCGACGGTCACGGAGATCGCTCTCTCCCCCGACTCCGACAGGTTGTCGACCGAGGAGCGTGAGTCGGTTGAGGACCGCGCCGGAGAATCCATTTTCTTTTAAAGCTCAGGCCGAAAGATAGCCAAAGCCTACGCCCCCGAGCCATATTTATACCCGCCGGGAGGGTATCCAGTTCAGCCGTACCGCGGACGCCGACCTATGAAAATTTGCCATGTGTCGCCGTTCTAATGCGTACGGAATACGAAAAGTCACGCCCTATCCCGAGGCAGATCGGAAAATGCAAACAGAGCATCTTCCCGATCTGCCGCCTCCTGCAATGAATGCTTTCGACGCTTCCCCAAGCCTTTTAAAATCGCCCCCTTTCTCGAAAAACGTGTGGGAACAGAGTCCAACGCCCGATCGACGATCTGTCCCCTCGGAAAGAGCACCGCCAGTAAAAGCGTGGCAAACACGCCGACCATTCCGTTCGGCGACTGATTCGCTCCCTCCGAGCTACAGTTCTCCGAACCTCGGCAGGGCCGAGCTACCAGTTCTCCGAACCTCGGCAGGGCCGAGCTACCAGTTCTCCAAACCTCGGCAGGGCCGAGCTACAGTTCTCCGAACCTCGGCAGGGCCGAGCTACCAGCTCTCCGAACCTCGGCAGGGCCGAGCTACCAGTTCTCCGAACCTCGGCAGGGCCGAGCTACCAGTTCTCCTCGGCAGGGCCGAGCTACCAGCTCTCCGAACCTCGGCAGGGCCGAGCTACCAGCTCTCCGAACCTCGGCAGGGCCGAGCTACCAGTTCTCCGAACCTCGGCAGGGCCGAGCTACCATTTCTCCGAACCTCGGCAGGGCCGAGCTACAGTTCTCCGAACCTCGGCAGGGCCGAGCTACCAGCTCTCCGAACCTCGGCAGGGCCGAGCTACCAGTTCTCCGAACCTCGGCAGGGCCGAGCTACCAGTTCTCCAAACCTCGGCAGGGCCGAGCTACAGTTCTCCGAACCTCGGCAGGGCCGAGCTACCATTTCTCCGAACCTCGGCAGGGCCGAGCTACCATTTCTCCGAACCTCGGCAGGGCCGAGCTACCAGTTCTCCGAACCTCGGCAGGGCCGAGCTACCAGTTCTCCGAACCTCGGCAGGGCCGAGCTACCAGTTCTCCGAACCTCGGCAGGGCCGAGCTACCAGCTCTCCGAACCTCGGCAGGGCCGAGCTACCAGTTCTCCGAACCTCGGCAGGGCCGAGCTACCATTTCTCCGAACCTCGGCAGGGCCGAGCTACAGTTCTCCGAACCTCGGCAGGGCCGAGCTACCAGCTCTCCGAACCTCGGCAGGGCCGAGCTACCAGTTCTCCGAACCTCGGCAGGGCCGAGCTACCAGTTCTCCAAACCTCGGCAGGGCCGAGCTACAGTTCTCCGAACCTCGGCAGGGCCGAGCTACCATTTCTCCGAACCTCGGCAGGGCCGAGCTACCAGTTCTCCGAACCTCGGCAGAGCCGAGCTACCAGTTCTCCGAACCTCGGCAGGGCCGAGCTACCAGTTCTCCGAACCTCGGCAGAGCCGAGCTCCAGTTCTCCGAACCTCGGCAGGGCCGAGCTACCAGTTCTCCGAACCTCGGCAGGGCCGAGCTACCAGCTCTCCGAACCTCGGCAGGGCCGAGCTAGCAGCTCTCCGAACCTCGGCAAGGCCGAGCTGTCAATTCTTCGAACCTCGGCAGGGCCGAGCTACAAAATTCTCCGAACCTTGGCATGGCCAAGCGAAATTCTCTCCAAGCCTCGGCAGTGCCGAGTTGCAAAATTCTTCAAACCTTGGCAGAGCCAAGTAAGACGTTCTCCGAAACTCAACTATCTCGAGGGACTAAATCCTTAAACCATGGCAAAAAGGGTTGAAAACTCCCCGAACTTCGGCCAAAGCCGACCCACGATACTCCGGGCTCCGATAAAAACGGAGCACAAAATACCAGACTCCCGACCTAAGCAAGGAGTGTATTTCGCCGAACTATCTTTGCACCACTGCATACGGACCTCAATTAGTTCGGGCATCATGGAATCCTCGTCTAAGGACGAGCGGGACACTTTTATGCCCCACAAACGACAGATAGCAATGAGATCGGCACAAGAAAAGGCAAATTGAGAAACAACATATAACTCTCTTTATTGCCCATCATGATCAATTACAAATGCCTCATAGGCGTTACAAAAGCATTGAAATGCATAAAATAAAGACAAATATAAAGCTCCAGCGACCGCTCCAATCTGCGATGCTCCGGCGCCCGATCCTCGAGCCTGAAGGAACGCCGTCCAGTCTTTTAAGGCCGATAAAAACCGTCGACCCGGGCCAATGGCTGTGACTGGCACCAAGTCAGGACGATATCTGGGTGGCCCAACCGGGATATCTGGATGACCATCCCAGACCACCCAACCGGAGGGGTACTGCTCCGCCTTGCCATGTCTCAAGGCCAAGGAGTCGGCGGACGAGGCGCTCTCGCCCCCTCCCCCGGTAGCCGAGCCCAGGGTTCGGAATCAGGGAGGGAGGGGAGGTTCAAGTGAGCCATGGGAGACCCGCGTGCACTTCCGACCCTGCGTCCCCGAACAGGAGCCGCAGAAACCACAACGGAAGCGCATATGTGCGCTCTCCGTATGATCTCTGCCCCCTCCATGTGCGCTCTCCATATGATCTCCGAGACTCGTCCCCTAAGGATGAGCCATCCTTCAGCTGCTCCCCGGTCGCCCCAGCTATCCGGCGGCAAGGAGCCCATGAAAAGAAGGGACGATCCTTCCCCTCGCAGTAACAGAGAAACGGGAATAATAAGAATTCCAGCAAGAAAGAAAACTTTGGGGATAGCCAGATGAAGACCCCTCTTTCCCCTTTTTATAGGCAGAAAGGACTTGGGGCGAGCCATCAGAGCTGAAAGTCCCGAGATTCAAACACCTGTCCCATGCCACCACGTGGTCCCCAGAAATTGGCGCAGCACCCCACTGCGCGCCGAACCACCGCCTGAACCGGGACGCGTACGAAGATCCTTTCCTGACCCCGGATCGCAGTCATTAAATGCAGAAAATCGTCCGCTGACGCTTCGAAAATCGGCGGGCTCAGAAAATCGTCCTTTGAAAGGGTACTGTCCAATAGTGGACGGTTGCGTGCGCATCGCAACGAGGTAACCTGCATGGGAAAGGAGCACCTTCCGGAAAGCTCGGATACAGCTTTATACCCCCGCTCTGCCGTGTCTCCACTTATAGTAAAGAAAAACCGAATTGTCTGCGGGATGGCAGAGCACTGACGGAATGGCAGGGAGCGCGAAAACCTATTTCGTCCGTCGGCCCAAGCCGACCTATTTCGTCCGTCGGCCCCAGCCGACCCATCTTCGTCCGTCGGCCCAAGCCGACCTATTTCGTCCGTCGGCCCCAGCCGACCCATTTTCGTCCGTCGGCCCAAGCCGACCTATTTCGTCCGTCGGCCCCAGCCGACCCATCTTCGTCCGTCGGCCCAAGCCGACCTATTTCGTCCGTCGGCCCCAGCCGACCCATTTTCGTCCGTCGGCCCAAGCCGACCTATTTCGTCCGTCGGCCCCAGCCGACCCATCTTCGTCCGTCGGCCCAAGCCGACCTATTTCGTCCGTCGGCCCCAGTCGACCCATTTTCGTCCGTCGGCCCAAGCCGACCTATTTCGTCCGTCGGCCCCAGCCGACCCATCTTCGTCCGTCGGCCCAAGCCGACCTATTTCGTCCGTCGGCCCCAGCCGACCCATTTTCGTCCGTCGGCCCAAGCCGACCTATTTCGTCCGTCGGCCCCAGCCGACCCATCTTCGTCCGTCGGCCCAAGCCGACCTATTTCGTCCGTCGGCCCCAGCCGACCCATTTTCGTCCGTCGGCCCAAGCCGACCTATTTCGTCCGTCGGCCCCAGCCGACCCATCTTCGTCCGTCGGCCCAAGCCGACCTATTTCGTCCGTCGGCCCCAGCCGACCCATTTTCGTCCGTCGGCCCAAGCCGACCTATTTCGTCCGTCGGCCCCAGCCGACCCATCTTCGTCCGTCGGCCCAAGCCGACCTATTTCGTCCGTCGGCCCCAGCCGACCCATTTTCGTCCGTCGGCCCAAGCCGACCTATTTCGTCCGTCGGCCCCAGCCGACCCATCTTCGTCCGTCGGCCCAAGCCGACCTATTTCGCCCGTCGGCCCAAGCCGACCTACTTTGTCCGTCGGTCCAAGCCGACCTATTTTGTCCGTCGGCCCAAGCCGACCTATTTCGTCCGTCGGCCCAAGCCGACCTACTTCGTCTATCGGTCCCAGCCGACCCATTTTTGTCCGTCGGCCCAAGCCGACCTATTTTTTCCGTCGGCCCAAGCCGACCTATTTCGCCCGTCGGCCCAAGCCGACCTACTTTGTCCGTCGGCCCAAGCCGACCTATTTTGTCCGTCGGCCCAAGCCGACCTATTTCGTCCGTCGGCCCAAGCCGACCTACTTCGTCTGTCGGTCCTAGCCGACCCATTTTGTCCGTCGGCCCAAGCCGACCTATTTTTTCCGTCGGCCCAAGCCGACCTATTTCGCCCGTCGGCCCAAGCCGACCTACTTTGTCCGTCGGCCCAAGCCGACCTATTTTGTCCGTCGGCCCAAGCCGACCTATTT
Organism: Calamus simplicifolius; assembly: GCA_900491605.1. Taxonomy (NCBI): domain Eukaryota; kingdom Viridiplantae; phylum Streptophyta; class Magnoliopsida; order Arecales; family Arecaceae; genus Calamus; species Calamus simplicifolius. Next base: position 233,118 of record UESW01004652.1, read on the forward strand.
CGCCCGTCGGCCCAAGCCGACCTACTTCGTCTGTCGGTCCTAGCCGACCCATTTTTGTCCGTCGGCCCAAGCCGACCTATTTTTTTCGTCGGCCCAAGCCGACCTATTTCGTCCGTCGGCCTCAGCCGACCCATCTTTGTCCATCGGCCTCAGCCAACCGACCCGTATTTGTTTGTCGGCCTTAACCGACCTATTCTATCCGTCGGTCCGAACCGACCTATTTCGCTCGTCGGTCATAACCGATCCACTTTGATTTGTCGGTCCAAACCGACCCATTTTTCCTGATTTCGGATTAAGGGTAGCCCAAGAATATCGGCGAGACATGAGCCACTCAACAGCGAAATCACGCAGAGAAATACTCAGATAAAAACGAGAAATCCCTTTGAAACAACGTGTCAAGCAAATGTCTAAAAATGCAAGATACAAGAGCGGCCCCTAAGAGCCAGGAGCCCCACCAGCTGTGGGAGTATCCTCAGCCACATCTACAGGCGCGTGGCTAGATTCCCCCCTCTCTAATGCTTTCACCCCTCCGGTGATGGTTGGCGACCGTCCCCCGGAGGCTACAGCTTCACTGGGACCAGGGGAGCCGCCCGGCTCAGCGTCGGAAACGTCAGCGTCTGCCTCTCCTTCTTCTTCGGACTCGCCATCTTCGGAGTCGTCGAGGCTCAGAAAGGAAAGGTCCCACTCTGGGTGCCCGCTGAGTATCCTCTGCTTGCACTCTTCCATCCCGTGGCGGAACGCGTCTACACTCATAGCGTCTTGCCGCCCCTTAAGTATGGCGAGCTGCGTGTTGGCCCCAGCGGCCCGTTTCTCAGCCTCGATCGCTTGAGCCTTCGACATGGCGTTTTGCCCCTCAAGCTCACTAGCCCGTGCCTCGAGCTCCGAGCTCCTGCTGCGAACAGACGCCAAGCGCGCATGCACGATATACAAATATATACACAGGGCGGCCGTCACTTCGCTTCGCCGCTAAGAAATCGCCCTGGGGAGCGGGGCGTCTCGTTCAAGGCGTCCGGAATCGCCTCGAGAGACACCCGATTGATCGAAATTCGAGGCGTGGCGTGATCCCAACCGTCGATAATGGAGGAGCCTTTCCTCCGAAGGTACAATGGCCTGGCCGCATTAATTAGGGCATCATTGCTCGAATTGTTTAAGCCAAAACGTCCCATCCGGAGCGCACCGCTTGAACTTATACTCCCTGCGCCCGAACCTACGCTTCGAACTAGGGAGTGGGGGGCATGTGTTGGGGGGTAAAATCGTCATTGCATTGATATCCGTGCAAGACGGCTAAGGCTGACCCCCTCCTTTCGGTTTCTTCCGGGCCTCCCTGGCTCGGCCTCTTCCGGGCTTCCCTAGCTCGGCCTCTTCCGGGCTTCCCTAGCTCGGCCTCTTCCGGGCCTCCGTGGTTCGGCTCCTTCCGGGCCTCCGTGGCTCGGCTTCTTCCGGGCCTCCGTGGTTCGGCTTCTTCCGGGCCTCCGTGGTTCGGCTCCTTCCGGGCCTCCGTGGTTCGGCTCCTTCCGGGCCTCCGTGGTTCGGCTCCTTCCGGGCCTCCGTGGCTCGGCCTCTTCCGGGCCCCCATAGCTCGGCCTCTTCCGGGCCTCCGTGGTTCGGCTCCTTCCGGGCCTCCGTGGCTCGGCCCCTTCCGGGCTTCCCTAGCTCGGTCTCTTCCGGGCCTCCGTGGCTCGGCCTCTTCTGGGCCTCCGTGGCTCGGCCCCTTCCGGGCCCCCATGGCTCGGCCTCTTCCGGGCCTCCATGACTCGGCCCCTTCCGGGCTTCCCTAGCTCGGTCTCTTCCGGGCCTCCGTGGCTCGGCCTCTTCCGGGCCTCCGTGGCTCGGCCCCTTCCGGGCCCCCATGGCTCGGCCTCTTCCGGGCCTCCGTGGCTCGGCCCCTTCCGGGCTTCCGTAGCTCGGCCTCTTCCGGGCTTCCCTAGCTCGGCCTCTTCCGGGCTTCCGTAGCTCGGCCTCTTCCGGGCTTCCGTAGCTCGGCCTCTTCCGGGCTTCCGTAGCTCGGCCTCTTCCGGGCTTCCCTAGCTCGGCCTCTTCTGGGCTTCCCTAGCTCGGCCTCTTCCGGGCCTCCGTAGCTCGGCCTCTTCCGGGCTTCCGCAGCTCGGCCTCCCCCGGGCTTCCGTAGCCCGCTGCTACCTTGCAATCCACGCCCCGACGTCCACCTCCGCGGAACCTGGCGCAGGAGAGTTCAAGTCTACCCGAGCAGCACCCTGAGCAGGGGATCATATTGAGACGTGGCCTAAGACCTACTATAACCGCCCCAGGTCTACTCACCCAGATCCCAAGACATCAAGGAGCTCTCCCAGCCGTCGATCCCTTAACGGACAAGGCGTGGATTCTAACGGCCCCACAACGGCCTGATTCTGTCTACCCTCGAATCTTAACAACCTCAGTACCTTCCAGAAGATGCTCAAGTTCCCAGGTGACAGTCTATAAACTCGAGTTTGGCAGATCACTTCAGGTACGCAACCCTTAACACACCAAAAAAGCTCCAGGGTTACCTCTCTCTCTCTCTTCCGGCAGCTCGTCGGTGCTCTGTTCTTACCGGAGCCTCCGATTGATCGCCCCCCTGGAGAGGTCTCCCGGAGAGATCCACCTCCTCATTTGTCTGGTTGATCGCCGACTCCCTTCCCCACTGACTTGAGCGTCGGAGGGCCTTCCGCGGAGGACCACCCCCGGCGTCCTTCCGCGTGCAGGGCTTCCTGTTTTGCAGGTTCGCCGCGCCCCATTCTCTGAGGACCGACCGCGCCCGAGTCGGAGGACGGATCCCGGCGGCAACAATATGCATGTTCCATTAGAAAATAAATCCCACGATAATAGGATAAGATTCTCTATACCATTTCTTGTATGGGCCGAATATGCTCCCACTGCTCGGCAAGTTGAGCTTGCTCCTTTTTCTGGCGTTCCAATTCAGCTTCAAGGTTGATCAATTTGTCTTTCGAAGCTTTGTCTCTACCCTTACTTAAAGAGAGACATTCCCTCTCTAGTTTCTGCACAAAGCGATTAACCAGAGCAGCTGGCTTGGACGCAATCTCTATGTTAAATTTAGCAGCAGCCTCATCAACTAAAGCAATAGCTGCAGCCAAGGCAAATATCTAAGAATCTAGCATTTCATTAAACAATAAAATTTGTTCTTCAAAATTTATACTGATATTCTGATTTTTGAGCATGCAAAAAGGGACCCCTGTCTGTCTTATTTAAGGGGGGATAAAAGAGGATTTTTATCAGAAATTTACCTTTATCAGGCAAAAAGAGCTCAGTGATATAACGATCTGAAAGAATTGCAGCCTCCACAAGTGCATTGTCAGATATACGGACCCCATGGTGCCGCTCAAATCTTTCATGCAATCCACGCAGCATAGAGATTGTCTTCAACAGAAGGCGGGTCAACATAAACTTGCTGAAACCGACGTTGCAAAGCTGGATCTTTCTCAATGTATTTACAAAATTCTTCAAAAGTTGTTGCACCAATACAAGGCAACTCTCCCCGACCAAGCATTGGTTTCAGCAGGTCGCTGGCACCCATTGCACCTTCTCTTGTGGCACCTGAATAAAATGCTGGGCACATTAGTAAGCATATAGAGTAATATTTAATGGAAAGAAAAATAAGCATTAGGATGCATGAGGATGCTGTTGGCAGCAAAATGGATAATTCACATGCATGTGCATGCAGCAGTACAAGGTCTTAAGTCGAATATCAAACTTGATGGTAAAAATCAATATATTTTAGCTTTAATGCTGTCAAAGATATATCATGTATGGCCACATAGTGTAAGTCTATATGGAGGTGTAAGCTTCTGTTAAAGAATTAAGAAGGGAGGGAGAAAACAAAATAGATCATTGATCAAAGAGACTAGATGTAAGTAATGTGAAGAGATTTGATGACACTCATTTCAACTATTTAATCATGGTAAAAACCAACCATCATGTAGACAATGTAAATCCAGTAAGGCCATGAAGGCTTAAAATTTATTTTAATGAACACAATAACGAATGCATTATATATAATTTAAATTTAAAAAACCATGTTAGTATATGGACTATTTGTAAATTCCCAACTTCCCACATGCTTTCCTACAAATCTATATATTTCAACACTCTCTTCCAAAATGCATAATATAGTTGAAATATTAGCAAAAATGGGGCACTATAAACTAGTAAACAACTATTTTCAACTCCACTTTATGATGATTATCCAAAAAAAAAAAATTCTTGGAACTTTATGATGATTATCTAAAGGAAATAAGACTGCCTTTTTTCGAACAATGAATTTCCCTTGGGCTATCTTTCTATTGAACATTTTCTGGAGAGGCATATACAAAACAGAGATGCATCTATTTTAGATAACAGAAATCTTTAGATCCCAGATGAATAGGTATACAAACAATTATTGGTCATTAAGCTTATGAAGCTTAGAATAAACTATTTTATAACTAACTTAACTTTCTAATATCATAAACCAAATACAATCAGAAGGCAAATTAAAACGAACAGCTATGAAAATATAAATTTCTTAAAAAACCATGCATACTGTACACAAAGAAAGAGTTACAAGGGGTGTCAATTACACCTGCTCCAACAATTGTGTGGATCTCATCAATGAATAGGATTATCTGACCATCCGACTTAGTCACTTCTTTCATTACATCTTTCAGTCTCTTTTCAAATACTCCCCGAAGGTTTGTCCCAGCAATGAGTGCTCCCATGTCAAGGGCAATTAGCTGTGCAAAAGTAAAATTTAAAATTTTACACATGTAAGTTATGAAAAAAAAATCAAGCAGTCAACTATTAGTGAAATTTTGATTTTGCTTCTATTGTTGAACTAAATCCATATAATATTGGTATTAAATGCAGCTTTTAGAATTTATGTGATAAGTAGGAAAAAAAATGTCAGTTGCAAGATTTGCATGCTAAAAGTTAATAGTCCACATTGTGTTGGAAAGTTTTATTCAAAACACAAACCATTCCAAAATTTAGACATTAATCAAAGTTAATAGTCCATATCGTGTTGCAGCATATGCAATCTGTTGGGGTTTAGTCCTCGATGAACATTAATGGGATATCCTGGGCTTTCACCCTTTGTTGTCAATAATCAGATTGGCGCAGCGGTAATGCACTTGCCTTCGAATCCCTTGATCCCGGGTTCGAATCCCCACTGACCTTTTTATTCTTTAAAGGTTTATTTCTATCACAGGAGGAGGCGGCAATCGAATTGAAAGAAAAGAATCTGTGAGAATCTGTGTTGCTTCCATCCAAACCAACTGCAATATCTTGAGACGTCTCTTGAAACAACAATGCTTCAAACTCTCAAATTAACACCTAGACCATTGAACTCTAACAAACTTTTGGACAATTCATGTTAACCAAACTTTCAAACAATATGTTAAGTGAATTGTAAAGAAAAACCTCTAATCAAATAGCATTGCTCACTATAACAAACTTTGGGCTCGGTGCAACTCATGAAACATAATGCAGATTTGCTAATAACCAACCTAAGCAATAGGCAGAGTAAAATTCTGTATGGCCTAAAAGGCTCATCATCACACATTAGCAAAGTAATATGCCTAATTCAACACTACGAGTAAAAAGAAATGATTGCATTATCTAAAGCAAATATTTGAAGCAAAATAGTTAATTGAGGACAAGCCTTGTCACATAATGGTAAGGTTACCCAATTATGATTCAGGTGTCATGGGTACAAAATATGAAAACAATCTCCCCACACATGAGAATAAGGTTGCATACATTTGACTTTTCTCACATCTTATAATGGCATGAGTGTCATTTAATAAATAATAATTCACCAATTTGAGTTTTTTGTGACTTATAAACACCTACTCGTGTGTTCATCAGTGCCGGAGGAACGTCCCCTTGCATAATTCTCTGGGCAAGCCTGCTGAAAAAGCAAATAACACATCAAGACAATTTTATTGAAAGTAAACAAGAAAAAAATACCACACACAAGATGTAATTAATATTCCTTATGCACATATAATATGCGCTCACCCTTCTACTATGGCAGTTTTTCTAACACCAGGTTCACCAATTAATAAAGGATTGTTCTTTCTCTGCACTAACAGAATTTGTCTGCATCTTTTGATTTCATCATCTCTGCCTATAACTGGATTAAGTTTCCCTTCGCGCCATAGCAGTCAAATCCTTCCCATACTTCTCCATGGCTACATACTTGCCCATCGGACCTGTTTGCAACTTATCCGAGTGGTCTATTAGATATAATCTAACATATCAAAGAAAAAATAACCAACAACAATAAATCTTAATTTTTTTACAGACCCAACACACAGAATAGACGGAGAGGGAAGTGGGGGAATAGAGAGTAAATGCCAGTCTGCATGTGCCAGTGTTGTATGCATGCACCGTTGGCTTCTAATTCCATGCAGACACAGAAGAGTAGCATTCAACCATACTTGTATACAGTCAAACAAAATTTATGACAACAAAACTACTATTGCAACAACAAAGCCTACATTTCTAAAGATTAGTCATGCAGCAAAGTTCAAAAAAAGAAGTCGAGTGCAAGAAGATTTTATCAGTATCTCCAAAAAATTTATCAATATCTCAAATACATTAATCAAGAAGCATGAACCCCGATGAATGGTATAATGCAAGTTAATCAAGGTGACAATATCCAAAAATTATTATTATGTTAAATGATGATTGTCAGGAAAATTTCTAGAAATTAATACAAGTTAAATGAATTAATAAATTTCATGAATTAATAAATTCTTAGTTTATCAAGGTGACAATATTCCATCACCCACCACTACACAAGCACTTCATTAATTTCATGAATTAATAAATTCTTAGTTTCCTACGATTGAGCTGGCAAGAATAATAGATAGAACTGTTTTAGTTTCATTGACGGAGAAAGCTAAGGATTGGTTTTCTTTCCTTCCGTAAGGAAATTATATTACAGTGACTTAAGATTTCTTTATATTGTCAAACAAATAAAGAGTACATAAGCAAAGTAGAAAACTGAAAAGAAAACGAAACAGAAACGGCCCATCTCTGGAGTAAGTATACGGATTGAGAAAAGACGCTAAAATGTTAGTAATAATTAGCATAATTGTTATAGTTTGTTAGAAGGTGTCAGTGTTTGTGGTCTTTGGAGCGCTTCTTGGAGTCCTCCAATCGGGACCCTGATCATATTTTTACCTGCAACAAACCAACATGCGGACTTTAGATCATCGGTGTTCGCTCGCGACTTGCATTCATCAGTACTTCAAAATCAGTCCTCGATCGTGCGATAAAGGAACTCACCATCCGCATATTGGCAAACCAATTGGTTGTTTTTAATTTCCTCAAGAACTTCACAATAAATCAATGAATAAATAAAATATCCTACTAGTATTGAAAATAGTAAGAATCAGTGAGAACAAAGTTAAAGAGAGAGAACCCACCAGCTTCTTCAAAATTTACAGGGTTTCTCTATTTCCTATTAACGGATTCAACATTCTACGACTCTCTGAACGATTATTATTGGCATTAAATGGCATCAAAGAGGGAAAAAAAAAAAGGAAAGAAAGAAAGAAATGCGGGTGTACCTTAAAGCCGATGGCCACCAGGCTCTTTGGAGCGGGCGAGCGGAGTGGCGAAAGGCTCCTCAGAGCGGGCGAACAGAGTGGCGGAAACGAACAGAATGGAGGCGCTAGGTTTAGGGAGGCTTGGGAGCGGGCGAACGGCGTAGTGGCGGAAACGAACATAATGGGAGGCGCAAGGGTTTAGAGAGGCTTGGGAGCAGGCGAGCGGCGTAAATAAGGCGTCGGTGTAGTCTTTGGAGCGCTTCTTGGAGTCCTCCACCCCTGCAACAAACCAACATGCGGACTGATTAGATCATTCGTTCGCGACTTGCATTCATTAGTATTTCAACGTACAAAATCAGTCCTCGATCGTGCGATAGAGAAACTCACATTTAATTTCCTCAAGAACTTCACAATAAATCAATGAAATCAGTGAGAACGAAGTTAAAGAAAGAGAATCCACCAGTGAGAACGCGAGTCACCGACTCGGGATGCGCAACCCGTATTTACGCCTTATTTCCAACATCGTAGATCAAACATCATATGTTTAATTTGAAAATTTACGCCTTATTTCCGCCGCTCGCCCGCTCCCAAGCGCCCCTAAACCCCCGCCTCCCATTCTGTTCGTTTCCACCGCGTCGCTCGTCCGTTCCTAAGCCTCTCTAAACCCTAGCGCCTTCCATTCTGCTCGTTCCCGTCTCTATGTTCGCCCGCTCCGAAGAGCCTTCCGCCACTCCGCTCGCTCGCTCGCTCTGAAGAACCTGATGACCATCGGCTTTAAGGTACACCCGCTTTTATTTCTTTCTTTCCCTTTTCTTTTTTTTTTTTTTTTTTTTTCTTTTTTCCTCTTTGATGCCATTTAATGCCAATAATAATCGTTCAGAGAGTCTTACAACGTTGAGTCAAACTGGCAAAGCGAAGGCGTCCTCGCCTTACCCGCCTCCAAGAAAGCGGCAGGTGCCATGGTTTCTAGCGCATAGCAACCCAAGCCTGGACGATTTTGGAGCTGAAGAACAGTGTTTTAAAAATCGGATCATTTGATTCAATTTTATTATTAAAATTAATTTTTATATAATTTAATAAAAAATAAAAAAAATTATTGAATTGATCAAGCTTTGAGCTGATTGAACCTGGTTTTTAATTTTTTTTAATTTTTTATTTAAATTATATTTATATTTTATTATTTAATATTATTAAATTAAAAATTAATTATAATATTATTTGATCCAACCAAATCCGTTCATCCAAATCCATGATTCAAATGTTAAGCTAATTTATTATCCGACTCAATTTTAAAACATTGCTAAAGAACGGTAACGCGGTTGCCTCGTCAATCTACTGCCAGTCTCTAACCTGTGAGGTTTTTAAAACATAGAATCTTGGATTAAGCAAGCACATTGCTTGCTTTTCGAGGCTTTTTATAGATTAAAATATGATGAATTTTTTATGGGAGGTCTAGATACGAGGAATAATAAAGGTGAGAGTATTGATACAGTGACAAAAAAAAAAAAAAAAGGTTAAATGTGAGAACTCAGTGGATCATATTGATGATAACTTTTAAATATGATTCTGGAAAGAGATTCATTAGAAACTAGTCAAGCTGGAATGATGCAGGTATAAGAGATCCCTCTTGATTGGGTTTTTGATTGATTTTATAATATTTTAAAAATAATTATAACTCAAGTCTACCCATCGTCGGTTAAATTTCATTTGAGTTTCACTACTAAATGAAATTATAAATTTATAATTTCAAATTAAACTGCGTCACCGAGTTGCACCCCTGCTCCTCAGGCGAAATTTTAAAAAATATATGATGTTTTATCTACGAAAATATATTTATATATAATGTCCGAGCTGTTTGCTTAGCTAACGTTGATCAGCTCGGCAAAGCCCATTTTTTCCGCAGTATCGCTAGATTGTCTACATTAATTTCATCGTCCGTCACTACGATCGTGTCCTCTTCTATTGATGCAGATGCCATATTCCACAAGAGCAGTTATAAGAAACTCTGTTGTTAAGGAAAACTTGCAACGTAGAATGGCATCGTACTCCAAATTAAAACTAAGAATTCATACGAAAAGGAGCAAGTACTTCATCAATTTCGTGAATTAATAAATTCTTAGTTCCCTACAATTAAGCTGGCAAGAATAATAGATAGAACTGTTTTAGTTTCATTGACCGAGAAAGCTAAGGATTGATTTTCTTTCCTTCTGTAAGGAAATTATATCACAGTGGCTTAAGATTTCTTTATATGGTAAAAAAAATAAAGTACATAAGCAAAGTAGAAAACTGAAAAGAAAACGAAACAGAAATGGGCCATCTCTCGAGTAACTAGACGGATTGAGAAAAGACGCTAATATGTTAGTAATTGTTGCTGTAAAAATCCGCTCTTCAATCCTATAAGACAATCCTTACACATAAAGTGTTGAGGGTGGCCCTCTGCAGAAGATCCTTCGACGTCCAAGTCAGTGAAGATTCACAGCAAGCAGATGTGAGGAGAAGGCTCTCGCAAAAGAGTCCCTCAAGGAATGGCCTCTCGAGAGCTCCGAGCTTTGCTTGAGCTTCAATGGAGTTTGTCAATAAGAGTGTGGGTGTAAGCGTAAGCATACCTGAAGGGCTTTAGGATAAGGATATTTATAGGTTGCATGTGTGATGACAGGCGATCACCTGATTCCTTGAACGTGTCACAGGGGGTCCGAAACCATCAAGATTCGAATCAGATTCAAATCAAGTTTGTTATGAGGCCGATAGCATCAGTATCTCGTTAGTTAGAAAATCAACGGCTATAGAAGCTAGTTGATGCCTTAAGATTTGATGATTTTATAGGCTTTAGGCCACTTCTGATATTATTGGCCTAATTTTCTGCTCAAGGTTATTATGGGCCTATGTGGCGAGAATCTCGATAAATCATCATGAATCTGAATTTTTCGCATCCGACCTTGATCGAGCGATCGGAACCATTCATCGTATGGAGGATTCATCGTGACTGTTGGTGGTGAATATACCTGGGCTAGGCACGGGGATAGCTTGATTCCACAGAGGTTCAGGGGTTCCTTGGTCTTGTCGAGGAACGTGAATAGCCCGGCTCTGCCGAGGTATATGAATACTTTGGTCTGGCCGAGGTACATGAGGATAGCTCGGCTCCGCTGAGGCATAAAATACATCGGCATTGCCGAGTCATGACAGCTGGCAGGCCAAAAAATCAAAAGTGGTCTCGATCTTTTTATCGTATGTACGAGTATTGGCGCAATGATGATTTTACCCCTCATCACATGCCCCTCACTCCCTAGTCCGAAGCGTAGGCTCGGGCATAGGGAGTAGAATTCTGGACGACATTATCTTATTAGAAAAATTCAAAAAGGCGGAGGCATGCTATGAGGCCCTCATAAATGCTAGGCCGCCGCTTCATCATTTCTTCTCATCACACGAGAAGGAAACCCCTCGCCTTCTGTTGTCGGCCGTGGATAGAATGGCACGTGGCAGGCCCAAGATTTGGCGACGTGTGAGGATTCTCGCCTTGCTGAGATGGTTTAAATAGAGGTCGGCGGTGGGCTACCTTCTGTTGCTCTTTTTCTCTATCTTCTTCCTTCGAACGTCCTCATCCTAGGATCAGACATGGCCGACGTTTCTCTCGCTGATCTTGGGGATAGGGCCCCATCGACTTGGCTTCGACGATGACGACTGCAGATCTGGAGAGGATCCGCAGGGACCAAGGTTGTCAATTTCGTTTCGGATTATGTTTCGGTTTAGCTTATGAAACAAAATATTTTGGTATCGAACCGTTTCGGTGCTTCATTTCCATAATTCGAGTAAGTTCGGAGTTTGAGTTTTTAAGAGATGCGACCATGGGGATAGGGTAACTAGAATTTTTTTTTGTTATTATATATATTTTTTTTTAAAATGGGGATGGTAACTAGGAATTTTTTTGATATTATATATATATTAAAATGGTTCTGAAGGTTTAATAATTCATAAATTGGTCTTTAAAACATATTTTACCGAAACGGCCGAACATACCGAAACGGCCGAAACAGCCGAAATAAGCCGAAACGCATCAAAACGGCCGAAAAATCTTCCGAAACGAAACGTAGTACTTATCTTTTCGGATAAGCTACCGAAACGAAACGTCTCGGCCGAAACGAAACGAAATTGACAACTTTGGCAGGGACTACTGGTTTACCAATGATATTCGGATGCGAGTTTCCAATCCCGAACAGAGGGTGCCTGATCAACTGGAATCGGGGGTATTTTTCTATGAAGAAAGCTTCAAGGTGAGACTCCGTTTTCCCCTTAACCCATTGGTGAGCGATATAATGAAGTATTCCGGTATCTGCCCAATGATGATTATGCCAAACAGATAGCGTTATATCATCGTGTTCATTTCCTTATGTGCGCTCATGGGGATAACGGCGGCGGTTCCTCTGTTCTAGGCTTGTCACAGCCTAACATCCTCCAAAGATTCTTCTTGGCGTTATATTGGGCCACGGAAGAACTTCAAGAGATTTTCAAAGGTTTCAACTTCCGTTAAAGGGTGAAAGTCATGATTTTTTATTATCGAATGGAATGACGCGTTCGACTTCCCTCGTCAATGGAGGCCTCTCCCCACGGATCCGAACCAGCGTCCGACGCTATCAAGAGCAGTGAAGGGGGACTTCGACGTTCTCTATAGCAGCAAAGTGGTCCCCATCGATGCCCTTTTGACTGAAGAGGCACTCTATAATGCCGGGCTGAGTCGAGTTGATCCTTTAAGTAAGTGCGACATCTCCTTCTTCATATATGGATGTCTTTGCAGAGATGTTGCTAATCATTCCATGGTTTGTAGGGATCAAATCTAAGTTTGGGGCTCAGATGAGAGGAGCGCTCCCAATCGACTATGGCGATTCGAGCGGAAGGAGAAGCACCAAGCGCCATCGTACTGTATCGTCGGCCCCTACGAGAGGGAAGAGGGCCAGCTCCGAGCAAAGGCCATCTTCTTCTTCCTCGAGGCTGCAGCTGGCTCTACCGAGCCATTCACAAGAAATGACTGAGCCCCAACCTTTGAGCCCGCCGAGGGGGACATCATAGGGGAGCCAACCCCAACTCTCATCCTAGCGCTGGAATTCATGGGACCAACATCTGGTGATGAAGTTGAAGAGGTTGCGGCTCGGGTGGAGCAGGAGTGTGGCCAATCGCCTGAGCCGTCGGGTGAGGATTTTCGGGTAACGAAATTCCTTTATCTCATGGTTACTGATGCCCCTTACCCTGAATGGGACGGTTCCATGGGTTAGCATAAGTTGAAGGAGTTACTCTTCGAGGATCGAACGGCTGCACTTACAGCGAGTGTTGTTTCGCCTCCAACAGAATCTCCTCCTCGTGGGGTTGAAGACGAAGGAGGGGAAAGAAGAGATCCACCGGGTGAAGCAGAGGCTGCCCCGACGAGGATGTAAGAGCTAGGGCCTTCAGGGATATTGGCAAGCGAGGAGGAAGAGATAAGTCGGCTTAGCCATTTCCTCGATCCTTTGGCTTGCGGTAACATTTTTAGTGTTCTTTACAAGGAGGGACATACCATTTACCCTGAAGTGGGAGAAGGAAGCCGTCGGGGAGTTCCATTTCGATTGAGGGATTCTAATTGCCCTCTGACTTGGAAGACTGCGCATCGGCCCCCAGCTCATATATCCTAAGGGACGTGAATTCTCCTCCCTTCTATGCCTCCTTAAATGTTCTGCGCAGTTCTCCGAACCTGACCGTTTGGCTCGGTTGCAGGCAATCCTTCTCCAATGGGTACTTTTTAAGAATTTGTTCTCAGCCCATGAACACAGCAGACAGATCTCGCGTGAGATCGAGGCACGGAGCTCGGCTGATCAACACTCAGAGGAGTTGGCGAAAGTGCGAGCTGAGCTTGATGAGGCCAAGCAGTCGGCTGAAGATGCCTGATCCGAGGTGTTACTACTTCGGGCGGAGGTGGCCGAGCATGGGGAGGCTTGAAGAATGGCCGATGAAGCTCGATCGAAACTGTCGAAGTTTTGAGGAGAGGCCCAAGGGGAGGTCGACCTCCTTAATAACAGGGCTGCTGAAGAGAAGTCCCGTTTTGAGGCTTGGCTTGAGTCCTGCCAGCAACAAGTTTCTGACCTTATGAATGAGCTACGTCAGGCGCGATCCGATGGCTCCAGGGACCGGATGGATCTTAACACGCCTGGAGAGACATGAGTAAATGCAGAAAAGAGAGGGAGAAGGCTCAAAAAAGAGCTAAGAAAGCAAAAGCCGAGGCTACCTGCCGCGCCAAAGAGGTATGTCCTCTTACTGTTTCTACACATAGTTCATCTTTTTTCCAAAGTTAAAGCCAACCTGACCATTTGCTTTATTTGTCATTTTCCTTCTCTAGCTGGATAAAACCAAGGCCGAAGCAGTTGAACAAATAACAGCTCTAACCAGGGAATTAGCCTCGAGCCAGGAGAAGTACTCTGAGCTGGAGCACCGGATAGCCGAGGTAGACAATGAGATCACTCTAGCGATCGAGAAATATAAGAGCTCGAAAGATTTCGCTCGTGGGCAGATCCAATTTTCGAAGGAGGCATATAGAGTCGGGGCAAGCGAGGTCCGGGCAAGGGTAATTTAGGAGTACATGGACATTAACCTCTTGTTTTTGAAGGGTAAGGAGTATTACTCTCCATCACCGATAGCCGAAGCATTGGCAGCAACATCCCCATCCGATGATGGCAACGAAGATGAAGATGCTCTTGGCATCGATTTTGAAGTGGCCCCAAAAGGAGATCCAATGGAGGCTCCATGAAAATCATCTAGGAAACAGAGACCTCGAGACCTGCCACCAAGGAAGCCAGGTTTCACAAACATCTACCGAGGAGGACCCATATTTAGGGCCAAGTAACGGAGAGGGTCAGCCAGATCAGCGTGCCTCAGACATTGCTGGAATCACTTCTGAACATGAAAACTAGACTTAGAGATCCATCTTTCCATATATTTGCTTCATTTTTGTAATATGGACGACATTATGATATGAATGAATCGTTTTGTTTTTCTCTATGTGTTTCATTGTTTTGGTATTTGCATGTTAAATGGATTTTTAGCTCGTTCACCTTGACAATGTTTAGCTTACTATGAAGCCAAATGAATAGTCCAGCTCTATTATTGCTCAAAAAATTTTGAAATGACTTTGTCAAAATCGAAGAAGTTGCCTGGCCTCATTGAAATCAATCCGGCCGGATCTACTGGAGCGGGAGATAGCTCGACTCAGCCGGGGTAAAAGGAATGGTTCAATATTGCCAAGGTAGAGGGAATAATTCGGCTTTTCCAAACTAGAAAGAGCTATTTGACTTGGCCGAAGCGCAGAAAGTGGCTCGGATTTGCCGAGGAGGGGGATAGTTCGGCTTTGCCGAAGTATATCTTATTTCTTTTCATAGCATTTATCTCACATTTAATGCCTTGTCTTTTCCGATACGAGCTCGCTTTTCGTGTATACCAAGCACTCGATCACTATTGGACTGGATCACTTTCGCGGAGGATTTTCGAGCATATTCACATCCCAAAGATTTGTAAGTAGTTCTTGGCATTTAAGACTCTTGATTTGAGATAGGAAGAAATCTTTCGCCCTTCATTATGGCATGGGGGACGTACACTGCACATCTCGAGATGCATCGAGTTTTATCATGGCACGCCACGTGGCTCCAAGCGCAGTGCAATTATGGCATTTTGGTTCGAAGTCTCTCCTCCATTTATGGTTGTTCTCATTTAGTGCCTATAAAAAGGGGGAGAGTGGAAGGCACCTGAGCACGCTCGAGAGAACTTTTTTGCTCTGTGGGTAGAGAGAAATTTTCATGGCCTTTCTCTTGTTGAGGTTAGGGGCAGTAAGGTCGAATTTTTCTTTCAAGATTTGGCCCGATCCTGATAGTTGGGGCGACAAGGAAGTTGTTGGAGAGCGAGCAATCCTCAGAGGAGGAGTCACGAAGGTCATACGGAGAGCACATAGGAAGGGATACAGGGGTCATACGGGGAGAGCACGTAAGTGTCCCCTGTTTGGCTTCTTTCACCTGCCATGGGGCCCTACAGACCACTGAAAATGCAATCTTTTAGGGGCCTCGTCTTTCACAGGCTTTCCTTCATCCTCAATCCTTTAAATGAGTGCCATTTTGGATCCCTCAATTCATTTGTTTGAGGGTCCATCAGTCGGCTTCTAATAAGGAAGAAGGTAAATAGCTTTGGGCTGCTTTCTTTGTTTTGTAACGTTGACCAGCAACTCAGTCAACTCAGCGGAGTTGTCTGATTTCTCTAATTTCTTGGATCAAAAGTGAGAGCAATTTGCCGGTCAGGCCTGTTTGTCCAAACTTTTTGACTTATTTTTTTTATCTTCTGTGCTATACTGCACTTGTAATGCCTCTCAAAAGGTTGTAATTTCTTCTAAGCAATAAAGAAGTCTTTCTTTTCACACTTTCGTTTGTTTGCTGCTTGTTTCTTTTGTATTAAGTACCAATTTCTTTGGCATGCCTACGTATTTGTGTCGCCCCAGTAAAAGAATCGTTTGTATATTCTGAATCAGACGGGGTGCGGGACGAAAGTTTGGGACTTCCGAAACACAGAAATACCCAGTGGGGTATCCTTCCTGCCATAGAAAGGGGAAACGCCATTTAACGTCCCTGGTCTCACCTTTCGAATGGTAGCACCTGCTCGTAAATTTAGTAACGTTTTAGGCACTTTGCTTCGGTCAGGCATTTTGGTGATTTATTTTTTCTCAGTCCTTTGCAGAGAGAGTATTTGCCTCGACTTAGGTTAGAAGGAGGCCTGGGCGACCTTGCTAATTCTCAATAGAAGCTCGATCATGCCGAATGATGAAATGGGTCTTACCTTACTTTGGTGAGGTAAGAAACGACTTGTTCGAGTTTGTCGAAGTACAAAAAAAGTTGTTTAACCTTGCCGAGGCTTAAAAGAATCACTTGGTCGTGCCGAGGCTTGAAAGAATCACTCGGTCGTGCCGAGGCTTGAAAGAATCACTCGGGCCTGCCGAGGCTTGAAAAGATTATATTTTACTTGGTGCTGCCAAGGTATGAAGAGATCACTCAGTCCGATCGAGGTTTGGAGAGATTATATTTTATTTGGCGCTGCCAAGGTATGGAAAGATCACTCGGCCCTGCCAAGGTTTGGAGAGATTATATTTACTTGGCGCTGCCAGGGTACGGAGAGATCACTCGGCTCTGTCGAGGTTGAAAATATTATATTTTACTTGGCACTGCCAAGGTACGGAGAGATTGCTTGGCCCTGCCGAGGCTTGAAAAGATTATATTTTACTTGACGCTGCCAAGGGACGGAGAGATCACTCGGCCCTACCGAGGCTTGAAGAGATTTGAGCAAAACCTACTTCTTATTATAGCCTTTCGGAAAAGTGATTGAAACGAGAGCATTGCAGATTTAAAAATGAAATTTTGTTGTTGTAAACAGAATGAGTTCA
This sequence comes from Calamus simplicifolius, assembly GCA_900491605.1. NCBI lineage: Eukaryota > Viridiplantae > Streptophyta > Magnoliopsida > Arecales > Arecaceae > Calamus > Calamus simplicifolius. Next base: position 250,098 of record UESW01004652.1, read on the forward strand.
GTGAAGTGTACTTTTTTGGTGATATATACGAAGATTATCTAAGTTCCATGTCCTGGAGGTAGCTTTTCCATCAAGATCCTGGAGTTTGTAAGCACCAGGCCTAATTACCTCGGTGACTTGATTGGGGCCTTCCAATTTAGAGACAGCTTCCCTGTTCCAATGGTTTGGAGACAGATGCCTTCCGAAGTACAAGATCACCAGGAAGGAAGGATTTTTCTTAACTCTGAAAGAATGGTAACGAGCTACTCTCTAACTTAAACCGTTAAAACCCTAAACCCTAAACAAACCCTAAAACCCTAAGCCCAAACCCCTAAACCCTAAACCCTAAACCCTAAACCCTAAACCCCAAAACCATAAACCCTAAAGCCATAAAATCCTAAAACCCTAAACCCTAAACCCTAAAGCCCTAAAACCTAAACCCTAAAACCCTAAAACCTAAACCCTAAAACCTAAACCTTAAACCTAAACCCCTAAAACACTAAAACCTAAATCTAAACCCTAAACCCCTAAAACCCTAAAGCCCTAAAATATACATATTGGTTTTAGGGTTCAGGGTTTAAGGTTTAGAGTTCAGGGTTCAGGGTTCCGAGTTCAGGGTTCAGAGTTTCGGGTTCAGGGTTTCAGGTTTAGGGTTCAGGTTCTAGGTTCTGTGTTCAGGGATCAGGGTTCAGGGTTCAGGGTTCAGGGTTCTGGGTTCAAGGTTCTAGGTTCTGGGTTCTGGGTTCTGGGTTTTGTGTTTAGGGTTTTGGGTTCTGGGTTCTGGGATCAGGGTTCAAGGTTCCGAGTTCAGGGTTTAGGGTTCAATTGCCTTGTATTGGTGCAGCTCGGCTCTGAATCGGGATGCTGATCTCTCGCCCAGATGGGTTCAGGGTTCCGGGTTCAGGGTTTAGGGTTCAATTGCCTTCTATAGGCCTTAGGCCATTTTCGGTATTGTTTGCAAAATTTCCCGTTTGAGATCTTGTTCAACTATTATGAATTTGAACTCTTCCGCGCTTGATTCCACAAAGGTACTTAAACGTCTTGGTCTGGCTGAGGCATAGAAGTAACTCGGTTTGCCGAGGTATGAGAATAGCTCGGTTTGCCGAGGCATAAGAATAGCTCGGTTTGCCGAGGTAACTTGACTCTGCTGGAGACGATTCGGCTCTGCTGTTTTTCAAACGTGACAGCTGACTGATGGGATGTCGAGATTGGTCTCGACCCTTTTGATGGTGCGCACGAGCATTAACAATGATAATTTTACCCCTCATCACATACCCCCCACTCCCTAGTCGAAGTGTAAATTCGGATGTAGGGAGTAGAGTTTAGAATAATTTCATTCAAGGGGATTTAAAGAGACGCGCAATGATGACCTCATAAATGCCGGCCGCTGCTCCATCATTTTTTATCATTGCATGAGGAAGAAACCCCTCGTTTCTCATGGGCGGTGACTGAGGAAGAAACCCCTATATTTACAGTGCCCATAGCGATAATTTCAACGTTCAAAGTTTCCTTCCTGAAATGCCTTTTAAGGAGGGGAAAGGGTTAGGGCGGTGTCCTTTCTGCAACGCCTTCTTGTTTCTCCCTAAGAGATTTTTTTCTTTCTCAGAACTCTCGCAAGTTCATTTGTGCCTTATTCTTCAACTCGACAACATGAAGGGTCCAAATGACGTGGCCTCTGAGATAAACCTTGAAGATCTGGACAGAATATGTCGTCGATACAAGATCCCTCAGGATGTTGCTCTATGGCTCCCGAGGCCCGAGCATAGGGTCTCAATGAAGCTGGGGCATGGAGTGTTCTTCTACGAGGAAAGCTTGAGAGCGGATCTCTAGTTTCCTCTCCACCCGTTGGTGAAAGAAGTCATGAAATTCTATAACATATGTCCGACAATGGTGATTCCGAATAGCTGGCACAACCTCATCGGGTTTATTTCGATGTACAGCCATGTTGGGGTAACGGCAACTCTTTCCATATTCTGAGTATGCTACAACTTAGTTTCCCGGAGGAACTCCGAGTGGCCCTATATTGGTTCTCGGAAATCATTCAAGATGATATCAAACAATCCATCGTTGATAAAGAAGTGGAAGTCTCGGTTTTTCATCATTGAGAGAAACATTGGCTCTGATTTCCCTGGGCATGGGCGAGTTACGTGAAGGATCCAGAGGAGCGACCAGAGCTATCTGAGCAGGAGAAAAAGGATTTGGTAACTCTCTGTAGCGGTCGAGTGCTTTCGGCCAGCGCCCTTTTATCGGACAATGCCCTTTTCGCTGTCGGGCTTAGTTCTTTTGATCCCCAGGGTAAGCTTTCTCCCCTCTTCCTGCGACTGATGTATTCAGGTGATTTTATTACGATCTAAATTATTGTTTGTTGTACTTATAGCCGAAAGGTCAGCGTTCGTGGGTCAAATAAGGAAGAATTGGGCAAACACCATAGGGGATCTAGCTCTTGTGAAAAGCACAGATCTTAGAAGAAATCCCGCCTTTCTAGGGAACACTAAAAGGGGCTGAAACAAGCTAGGGTCGGTCAACATTCCTCCACCCTGAAGAAGGGAGAAATGGATGTGTCGGCCAAGGTTGATGAGCCTTCCTTGTTGATGGGAGGTGTGGCAGTGGAGGAGGAACAAGTAGTTGGGGAGAGCTTGGGGAAGGCCGTTGAGGTTTCTCCTCTCCAAATAATAGTCGTATCAGACGACCCAAAGGGGATGTCATCGGTTTATCTGGTAATCTCTTCGCTCGAGGCTAACCAGCCTCGTCTGAAGGTTGGCAGCCCTAGGGTGCCCCATATGGGCGAGGGAGAGGCCCCCGCTTTGATCGAAGGGGGTGAAGGAAGTAGTGTTCACCGCCGAGACTCAAGAAGAGTTGCCTGAGGGAGAATCGATAGATGTTGAGAGAGAAATCGAATTAACAGCTGGAGTTCACGAGAGATTCTCCGTCGGGGAACTTTCTCCCAAGGCATTGGAAGAAGTTGTGGAGGAGGTTGAGGCTCCGATGGAGCCTATTGGAGATGAAGAAACGCCTGCAGATGAAGAAGAGCCATTGAGTGGAGGGGATGTACGAACCGAAGTTTCTCCGGCCGAATCATCGAGGGGGAGGTCAGGCAAGCCAAAGTGTCTGAGGCTTCACAGGCTAAGGCTTTGATGGAGGAAGCTGAGCTAATGAAAGCTCCCCAGCCTGAAGCTCTTCAGATTAATCCTTCGGTTGTGAATTTTCTTACACATGATCTGAATGTGGAAGGCATGTTCACCGCTCTAATGTGGTTCGTGCTGCGCACGGGGGAGGGTTCCTCGGCGGGTGAGTCCGCCATAGAGGATCTTGTCGATGTGGCATTCGGGCAGCTTGGAGTGTCGAAGGATGTTTATATCCTTTTCGAGATTGATAGCCCCGCCCTCATGAGGATCGCCACGAACTATGCCTCTCCGGTAAGTCATTATGTCAAGGTAACAGGTTTTGGATGGCTGGCTCGGTTGTGTTTTCTCACATATATTTTACCTATAGAATGCTTTAATTGTGAGAGCGCTAAGTTGGTGCTTAAACCTGGCCGTAGGGGTCTGCGCTGAAGCAAGAAGGAAGGCTGTCGGTCTTCGAAAGAGGGCGGAATCATCCAATAAACTTTCTGGGAATTTGGCGTCTGTTCAGGGGAACCTTGAGAAGATGGGGAGGTCTTAACAAGCTGCTGTCGAAAGAGCATCTCAGCTTGAAATTAAGGTTAAGGAGCTCCATAGATTTCGCGAACAATCTGACAAGGCTTGCCTGGAGCTATCACGAATTAAATCCCAACATGCTGAAGAGGTGGGGGCTATGCAGCAGCGTTTTAATGAAAGGTGGGGTGAACTAAAGAAGAGTTTTGCTGAGGAGAAAAGCAATTTAAATAAAAGGTTCGACGAGGAGAAGCGTAGGTATCAGCAGCAGCAAGATCAGCTTGCCAGTTTGAGCAGGAAGCTTGCCGATAGAGAGAGCCGAACTAAATGGCAACAAGATCATATTGCCAAGCTTACCGCCGACCTTGCTCAATCTCAGCGGGAGACCGAAGAGAAACAATCATGAATTAACGATCTCAAGGATAGGCTCCAGCAAAGTAAAGATGATAAATTGAAAGCTCTCGACAAAGTCCATGAGCTGAGTGCGAAGATGGCTCAGTGGGAAAGGAGGTATAATGTCTCCTTATCTCTTTTTGTGTCTTTACTCTCGGTTACGGCTTTAACCGATCTTATGTCTGCAGATGGGCAGAATTGGGCTCGAGGTTGAGAACCATCTAAAAGTCTTAAGAGAGGAGTTGGCCTCGAGCGGCCAAATGAATTCCGAACTAGAAGGTTAGGTGGTCGAGGCTAATAAACGGGCTGCTATGCCGTGGAAGAATACAAAAATTATGTCCAATTTCTTGATGAGCATAAGGCAGCTTGCGTCGATGCATTTCGGTATGGTGAAGAGGAACGCGGGCAAAGATCTCTTGGGCGTACCCGAAGTTAGACATGTCCTTTCTAGAGGCCGAGTATTATGACACCCAGACCCCGGGGACCGAAGTATCTGCCGAGGCTGAATATAAAGAAATTTCAGATGTCGACCTCGAAACTATTCTGGGTGCCGATGGAGCCGCGGCTCCAGAAGGATGCCCTCAGCCCGATGTAGAAGAACCCGAGGTCCCTTGCCCAACTGCGTTCGAAGTGGGTAAACCAATCCAACCTCTTTCAAACATTGTCGAGGGAGCCCCCGAAGTTGAAACCCTGATTCTTGAGTGTTGCTTATCTATTTTTGTTTTTTCTACTTGTAATTCGGTCAAGACTTACTTAATGAATGAATTTTTTGTCTTCTTCTATGTTCTATTGTTTTGGGCATCGTTTTTGAAACGATCCTTTTGCTCATTTATTGCTTCCTTGCGCTTATAGCTCATTGTGAACGAGCCATTCTTTAAGATGGGATAGTTGTTAGCAGTTTTGAACAGACTGCCCTGCCTAATCGAGGCTGATTTGATTAGGTTTGCCGATTTATGGGGTTATTCGGCTTCGCTAAAAAATATTATCTCGGTTCCGATCGAAGTAAATGGATAGTTCGGAGCGGCCCAAACGGAGGAACCACCTTGGTTGTGGCCAAAATAAAGTGGATAGTTTGGTTTATTCGAAGCAAAAATTTGGTTTGCTTCTCGCCGAAGTAGATGAAACAGCTCGCGGCTTGCCGAGAGAGATCTTGTTTTCTCTTAGGGCATTTATCTCATTGACCTTTTCCAATGCGAGTCTGCCTTGCGTATGCGCTAAGCATTTTCGACGGAGGATTTTCTAGGCTTATCTGTATCCCGAAGACTCATAGGCGGTTCTTGGCATTTAAAGCTCTTGATTCGAGATCAGAAGGAAATCTTTTGTTCTTCATCACGGCCTGAAAGGCATGCTCAACATATCTTGGGATGCGCCCTCTTTTTTCCTCGGTGTGCCACGTGGCTCTGATCGCAGTGCGACTGTGGCATTTCGGATTCTGGGGTCCCCTCTTCTTTAATGGTTGTTCCCAGTTTGTTGCCTATAAAAGTGGGGAATGGAAGGTATCCGAGCACTCCTCAAAGCCTTCTCTTCCTGTGGATCAGAGAGATTTTCATGGCTCCTGTTTTATTGAGGTCAAGGGTGGTGAGGTCAAGCTCCCTTTTTGAAAGTTGGTTTGACCCCGATAGCTGGGGCGATGGAGGAGTTGCTAAAGAGCAAGTAATCCTCAGAGGAGGAGTCTCAGAGGTCATACGGAGAGCGCACGGGGATGGATACAGGGGTCATAAATGGAGCGCACGCATATGTTCCCGGTATGGCTCCTTTCACTTGCCATGGGGACCTTCAGACCACTAGCAATGCAAACAGCTATGGGCCCCTGGCTTACATGAACTTCCCTTCATCCTCAGTCCACTTTGGCCGAACGCCATGTTGGATCCCTTAGTTCATCCGTCCAAGGGTCCATCATCCGGCTCTTAATGAGGAGGAAGGTAAGTAGCGCTGGGTTGCTATCTATGTTCTTGTGAAGTGACTAGCAACTCAGCGCACCGACTGGGTCGCTGTCTATGCTCTTGGGCAGTGACTTGCGACTAGGCGCTTTAAGTGGGGGCAGCCTCGGCATCGGCATTCACGGGCTTTCGATCCAGTTTGGATCCCTTAGTTCATCCAATGGAGGAGCCCGAGGGATGGCCTCCTTTGTTCTTTGGCATTAACCAGCAACTCAACAGAGCCGTCTAGTTTCTCTGATTTCTTGGATCGGAAGCGGAAGCAACGTCATCGATCAGAGCTGCTTACCCAAGTTTTTTATTTTATTTTGCTTTATTTCCTATGCTATGATGCACTTGTAATGACTCTCAAGAGGTTGTAATTTCCTATCAATAAAGAAGGTATTGCTCTTTTTGCATCAAATATTATTTCCTCTGCTAATGTGTTTGTGCTGTTCCGACATAAGAGTCATTTTGTATGTATCGCCTTTCGAATTACAGTGTTAGTTCACAATCGCTAGTAGCGTTTTAGACACTTTGCTTTCGTTAGGCATTTTAGCGATGCTTAGTCTTTTGCGGAGAGAGCATTCACCTCTATTTAGGTCAGAGGGAGGCCTGGGCGGCCCTGCTAATTCATAGTATAGGCACGGTTTTACCGAAGGACGAAGTGGGTTTTACCTTGGCGAGAAATGACTCGTTTAATCTTGCTGATGCACAAAGGTTGCTTAACTCTGTCGAAGCATGACAGAGCAGTTCAGCCACGCTAGAGCATTGGAGGAATCAATCGGTTTTGCTGTCATTTCGAAAGAGTCACTCGATCATACCAAGGCTTGAGAGATTATTCGGAGATATCACTTGGCCCTGCCGAGGTTTGAGAGATTATTCAGAGATATCACTCAGCCCTGTCGAGGCTTGAAAGATTATATTTTACTTGGCGCGGCCAAGGTACGGAGATCACTCGGCCCTGCCAAGGCTTGAAAGATTCTATTTTACTTGGAGCGGCCAAGGTACGGAGATCACTCGGCCCTGCCGAGGCTTAAAAGATTATATTTTACTTGGCGCGGCCAAGGTACGGAGATCACTCGGCTCTGCCGAGGCTTGAAAGATTATATTTTACTTGGCACGGCCAAGGTACGAAGATCACTCGGCCCTGTCGAGGCTTGAAAGATTATATTTTACTTGGCACGGCCAAGGTTCGGAGATCACTCGGCCCTGCCGAGGCTTGAAAGATTATATTTTACTTGACACGGCTAAGGTACGCAGATCACTCTGCCCTACCTAGGCTTGAAAGATTATATTTTACTTGGTGCAGCCAAGGTACGAAGATCACTCGGCCCTGCTGGGGTTTGAAAGATTATATTTTAATTGGCGCGGCCAAGGTACGAAGATGACTCGACCCTGCTGAGGCTTGAAAGATTATATTTTACATGGCCCGGCCAAGGTACGAAGATCTCTCGGCCCTGCCGAAGTTTGAAAGATTATATTTTACTTGGCGCAGCCAAGGTACAGAGATCACTCGGTCCTACCGAGGTTTGAAAGATTATATTTTACTTGGCGCAGCCAAGGTACGGAGATTACTCGGCCCTGTCAAGGCTTCAAATATTATATTTTACTTGGTGTGGGCAAGGTACGGAGATCACTCGGCCCTGCCGAGGCTTGAAAGATTATATTTTACTTGGTGCGATCAAGGTACGGAGATATCACTCGGCCCTGCCGAAGCTTGAAAGATTATATTTTACTTGGCGCGGCCAACGTACGGAGATCACTCGGCCCTGCCGAGGCTTGAGAATTCTATTGAGCAAGACCTGCTTCTCATTGCAATTTTAGAAGAAAGGTAATCGAAACAAAAACTTTGCAGACCTTTGAAAATAAAATTTGATGCTGTAAACAGAGTGAGTTTAGCGAAGGTGTACTTTTACTGATGATATATATAGAGATTATCCGAGCTCCATATCCTGGGGATAGATTTTCTATTCAGATCCTGGAGTTTGTAGGTGTCGGGCCTGATTACCTCCGCAATTTGATAGGGACCTTCCCAATTTGGGACAGTTTCCCTTGCTCCAGCGGCTTTGAAACAGATGCCTTCCGAAGTACCAAATAGTCAGGGAGAAAGGATTTTCCCCTGACTCTGGTGGAGTGATAACAGGACCCTCTGTTGATAGGCGGCCATTCGGAACCGAGCTTTCTCCCTGAGTTCTTCTATTAGATCCAGATTGGTTCGGAGTTGCTCGTCATTAGATTCCTCCGAATAAACTTCCACGCGAGGGGAAGGGAGCTTGATTTCCACCGGGATGACAGCCTTCGTACCAAAAGCCATTCTAAATGGAGTTTGGCCCATGGGGATCCTTTCGGTAGTTCGATAAGCCCACAGCACGTGGTGAAGCTCTTTTGCCCACCTACCTCGCGCTCTGCTAAGCCGAGCTTTAATTCCTTGCAGAAGGGTTCAATTGGTCACCTCGGCCTCCCCATTAGCTTGAGGATGTCCGACCGAAGTAAGGCGGTGAAAGATGTCGTGATCCTCATAGAACTCCCGGAACTTAGGATAATCGAATTGTTTTCCATTGTCGGTGATGATGGTGTGAGGAAGGCCGAACCGGCAAATGATAGATCTCCATACAAAGTCCCTAGCCTGAACTTCGGTTATCTGGGCGACTGCCTCGGCTTCGACCCCTTGGTGAAATAGTCAATTGCAACAAACAAGATCTTCCTCTGCCCTATGGTGAAGGGAAAAGGATCAAGAATACCCATTCCTTACTTGGCAAAAGGCCAGGCGGATGATACCGGCGTTAGGTGAGCAGAGGGGAGCCTTTCAACATTTGAATATCGTTGGCACGAATCACAAGCTCGGACGAGGTTATCAGCATCTTTTTGCATAGTTGGCCAATAATAACCCTGACGCAGCACTTTGTGGCACAGAGCTCAGCCGCCAAGATGATTACCACAATGCCTTCGTGAACCTTCCAAAGAGCATAGTTAGCCTCTGATGGGTGAAGGTATTTAAGCAACGGCATAGAGAAGGATCGCTTATATAGCCGATCATCAATTAAAACATAATGAGATAATTGCATCTTTAGTTTCCTTGCTTCCTTTCTGTCAGTAGGTAGAAGCCCTTCTTTGAGATATTTAAACATAGGATCTATCCAGGATGGTTCGGCGTCGACCTGCATTATTTGATCAGCATCGGCAATGCTAGATTTCTCCAGGACATCCATGTGAAACTTCTGCTCAAGATCCATCGAGTCTATGGTTGCCAGGCGGGATAAAAGGTCGGCGCGTGCATTCTCAGCCCTTGGGATTTGAATAACTTTAAATTCAGCAAAGCAGGATGATAGAACACGCACCTTTTGAAGATACTGAATCATGTTCGGCTCTCGAGCCTCAAACTCTCCTCGCACCTGGCCAGCCACCAATCAAGAGTCAACATAGGCATTTAGCTTTTCAACCTTGAGCTCGCGGGCGATGCAAAGTCCGGCGAATAGAGCCTCATATTCTGCCTCATTGTTAGAGGCTGGAAGGAGAAGCGGATGCCATACTCAAAAGTTGCCCACTCCGGACTAGTGAGGACTAGACCAGTGCCAGAACCGCTTGCGCTGGAGGACCCATCGGCATGGAGCAGCCACAAAGCATTGAGCCTTTGTTGTTCAGGAGTGTCCGGAGTGGAACCATCTTCGGGTATGGCACATTCAAGGAGAAAATCCGCCAGGACCTGGGCTTTGATGGCTGGACGAGGCTGATACTGAATGTCATGTTCACTCAATTCGACAGCCCATTTGGTCATTCTTCTCGACGCTTCCGAACGATAGATAATTGACTTGATGGGTTGGTCGGTTAAGACCGTCATAGTGTGTGCCTGAAAATACGGCCGCAGCTTTCGGGCCGATATTACCATAGCCAGTGCCATCTTCTCGACCCGAGTATATCTCGTTTCGGCCTCTAAAAAATTTACTGACATAATAGACCAGTTTTTGAACTTTGTTTTCCTCTCTGACCATCACAGAGCCAACAGCGTCCTCAGAGACTGCCAAGTATAGATTCAGCATTTCCCTTGCCTTTGGGCTGCTAAGAAGAGGTGGTGAGCCGAGGTATTTTTTAAGATCTTCGAAAGATTTCTGGCAGTCTGGGGTCCATTGAAAGTTCTTGGCCGACCGAAGTACTTTGAAGAAGGGCAAACATCACTCAGCTGACCGAGCGACGAAGCGATTGAGAGTCGCTATCCTCTCGATGAAACGTTGCACTTCTTTGATTGACCCCGGAGGGGCCATCTACTGCAAGGTTTGGCTCTTTTGTGAATTCGCCTCGATGCCTCGTTGAGAGACCATGAAACCCAAGAACTTTCAGAGTTAACTCCGAAAGCACATTTGGTTGGGTTGAGCTTCATCCGGTACCTTCAAAGTGTTGCGAAGCTTTCGGCAAGATCTTCAATATGCCGAGACACCTCTTTGCTCTTTACCAGTATGTCATCAACGTACACCTCCATGTTCCGACCAATTTGCTCTTTGAAAACTTTATTGACCAGCCTTTGGTAGGTTGCACCAGCATTTTTTAAACCGAAAGGCATAACCCGGTAATAATAAATACCTCGGTCAATGATGAAGGCAGTTTTTCTTCATCCTCGAGCGCCATCCGAATTTGGTTGTAACCCAATAAGCATCCATAAAAGTTAGCATTTGGTGGCCCGAAGTTTAATCCACAAGCTGATTGATCCGAGAAAGAGGGAAGTTGTCCTTTGGACAAGCTTTGTTGAGGTCGGTGAAGTTGATGCAGATCCTCCATTTGCCATTTGATTTCTTCACCATAACCATATTTGCTAGCCAGTCGAGATAATTGACTTCCCGGATGAAGTTGGCTTTAATGAGCTTGTCTACCTTTTCCTCAATAGCCTTTTGACGCTCAGGGGCAAAGCTTCTCTTCTTTTGCTTGATCGGCCAAAATGCTTCGTCCACGTTGAGGCGGTGGACCAAGACATCCGGGTTAATTCCAGGCATGTCCCGATGCAAACCAGGCGAAAATGTCAGCATTCTTCTGAAGGAACTCGACCAAGTCTTGCCGAGGCTTTCCCTTCAGTTGTGATCTGACCCTTATGGTTTGGTCGGGCCAAGCTTCGTCGAGTGGTACCTCCTCTAATTCCTCGGCTGGCTCTCCTCGCTACTTGACAAAATCCTCCCAAGCATCCAGCCCGTCAACCTCGTGCTTCCTGGATTGAAGGTCAACGACAAAGTAATGCCGAGCTATAATTTGACTTCCTCGGACAACCCCCATCCCCCATTCGGTGGAAAATTTCATGGCGAGATGAGGAATGAAAATGATGGCTTTGAGATATACTTGTCCTGATCTGCCGAGGATAGCATTGTAAGGGGAGCAAAGTTTGATCACAAGAAAATCCATGAGCATAGTGGCTACACTGGGCCAAGTGCCTACTCGAACTGTTAAAGTAATAACTCCCTCGGAGATTATGGAGTCGCCCGTAAAACCTACTAGGGTGGATTCTATGGCCCGAAGGCTTTCCGCCCGAAATTTTAATCTCACAAAGGCATCAAAATACAAAATTAACAGAACTTCCACTATTAATCAGAATGCGGTGTACATCATAGCCGTTCATATTTAAAGATACAACTAGGGCATCATCATGAGGGTACTGTACCTTCCGGAGGTCTTCGTCAGAAAAAGAGAGCTCATCAACTAGAGTCTTTTTTGGTGGATTCTCCTCCTCATCTAGCCAATTTGACGAAGGACCGGCCGTCGTTATCATATTAATGTTGCCAATAACTGAAGGATTCGGTGGAGGGAGCTAGCGAGGCTCGGGCTGACGATTTCCTTCATTGTTCGGCTCAGGCGCCCTCCTAAATTGGTCCAGCCTACCCCGTCGAATTAGCCGTTCAATCTCATTCTAGAGCTGCCAGCACTCCTCGGTATCATGGCCATGGTCTCGATGAAAGCGGCAATACTTGGTCATGTCCCGTCGACTCGCGTTGCCCTGGAGAGGAGGCCGAGGAATCTGGCGCTCAATCTCCATCAGGATTTGCGTTCTCAGCGCGGTAAGAGGAGTGTATCGATCAAACCTCCGAGCCGGGCTACGGGTTCGATCTTGAGGAGGTGGTGGAGGAGCTCTCTGGCGAAGAGGCGGGCTGGCACGACGAAAGGATCGATGTTTCTCTAAGCCTTTTGCCTCCTACTTCTTCAATTGCTCGGCTCGAGCCGACCTTCGTGATTCTTCGACCCTGGCGTACTTATTTGCCAAGGACATCATATCAGAGAGGCTCTTCGGGTAATTAACTTCCAGAGCCAAGTAGAAGTCCCCTTCCTTCGATACTCCTCCTGCCAAGGCAGACATGGCTACCTCATGATTGAGGTGGTCAACCTCTAAAAGGGCCGTGTTGAAACGGCCAAGGTAGTTCTTTAGAGATTCCCCCTCCCGCTGCTTGACTTCAGAAAGGGAATCAGATCTCCATCGTTGGCGACGGCTACTAATGAATTAGCTGATGAACAAACGACTCAGCTCATCAAAAGAATCAATGGAACCTGGCTTCAGGCTGTTAAACCAGGTTCTAGCAGATCTCTTGAGAGTAGAGGGGAAGGTTCGGCAAAGGATCGCGTTCGATGCTCCGTGGAACATCATGATGGATCTAAAACTACTCAGGTGGTCATCGGGATCAACAGATCCATGATATGGCTCGATGGCGGGGAGCTTTATATGGGAGGGATCACTTCCCGCATAATACCCTCAGAAAAAGGAATAACCTGCTCCACCCTTGGCCGGGACGGAGTGGCTTACCTAGCGGTGCCCAACTCCCGACGTCACTCCCGACACATCTCCTGCATATGCTGTCTAATCCCTTCGTCCAGAGTTGTAGGAGGGATTGGGCGATGGAAGGATGGCAGCGGTGTCGAATCTTGAGAAGACACCGGAGAAAGAGAACGAGCTCGTCGAGATTTGAGCGGGCTCTTCTCTCCGGCCCACTGCGGCGCTAGCTTGGCCTTCGCGGGTCGATGAAGATAATCCATAACCTCAAGCGGATTGGAAGAAGAAATCGCTGGTGGGACAGGAGTAGCTGCCTTTTCACAAGCAGGGGCAGCTGGACGAGAAACCCCCTGAAGTCCCTAGACTAGCTGGGTTAGAGCCTGGACTTGCTGAACCAGTGTAACGAACTGATTCAGCATCACTGTTGTCGCCGATGGTGAAGGGGTCTCAACCGGCGGTGGTAGCGGAGGTGCTACATTGCTGATTGGATCAGGCCTTTGAGAGGCGACCTAATCTTAAGCATCAGATGTGGCTCTCTTCCAATTGGGCACGTCATAGGGAGTCCAAAAACCGTTCAGATTTGAATCGGATTCAAATCAAGTTTATTACGAAGCCGATGGAATCAGTATTTAGTTAATTAGAAGATCAACGGCTAGGAGAGTTAGTTAACGCTTTAAGATTCAACAATTTCGTAGGCCCTAGGCCACTCCTATTGGCCTTAGGCCACTTCTATAGGTCTTAAGCCATTTCCGGTAATGTTTATATAATTTTTCGTTTGAGATCTTGTTCAACTATCATGAATTTGAACTATCTCGCGCTTGATTCCGCAGAGATGCTTAAATGCCTTGGTGTGGAAGGCATAAAAATAACTCGGTTTACCAAAGCATGATAATAGCGTGATTCGCCGAAATGACTTGACTCTACTGAAGACGATTCAGCTTTTTTTAGACATGATGCAATTTTTCAGACATAACAAGATATTGAGAATAGTTTCGACCCTTTTAATGATGCACACGAGCATTAACGCAATGATAATTTTACCCCTCAACAATGATGACCACTACTAATGCATTGTTGCTGACTGCTTCCTTTTTTTTTTTTTTCGGATTCCGCCTTGTAACCTCTAGTGAGGTACCTCTTATATTATATTATATTGTATTATATTATATTGGTTTTGTTGATAATTTTAAGAAAGGGAGGTAAAACGGATAGGAAGCCTACGTGAAAGATGAGAAGAGTTGCTGAAACCAATTACTATTTGCTCATTCTTTAACAAATAAACTTGATTCAAAGCTCAGGTCAAAAGATTGGAATCACAAGTCAGAGCCTTTAACCCATCGGCATCGAAAGGCTTGCTCTACCGATATGTTTCAACTAAGATGGCTCGGCCAACAAAAATTTCAGTTTCAGCAAAGCCTATCGTGAGCTATTTCATTACATAGCTTTCCTACGCAATAAAGGAAAAAATCTTGCATGCCCCATCTTCTAAACTTTTCTAGTTCCACCTAGCTTCCACCAAGTTTTAAAACAAATATAAAAGATTCTATCAAGAAAACAGAAACACAAACGCACAGTGATAAAACATCAAGGAGCACCATGTGTGTGTGTGTGTGCGTGTCACATCAAAAGAAAGGGGAGGACAACAAAAGAAACATCAGACGCTAGGCAAAAGCAATCTCTGAGTCTTTGGAAGCGGGTCTATCTGAAGATTCTGGATTCAGTTTACGGAGCACAAGCTTCTTCTGGGGAAGCTGGCTATTGTAGGACACTGTGACTTCAGTGTCTATTAAGATGATGTCCTCTTCCTTGAAGTCTTCTCTCAATATACCCTCTGCCAGTTTATTCTCCACGTTCTGTTGAATGGCACGCTTCACTGGTATAGCACCATACTTGCGGTCGTATCCAAGGATTCCCAGGAACTCAACCGCAGCATCAGTCGCCTGAATTTTGATCTTTCGATCTGCAACCCGCTCCTGTACTCTCTCCAACTGTTTACACAGATGCTATCATGTGAGTATAAAACAAAGTACATGGAAAATGGCTCCCTCCCTCATTCACTTGAATCATTCATGCTACACCTCCAGATTAAAACAAATTTCGCCTCCGCCACATCAACAATTTGATGTGAAGCGTCTAAATGGATAAAAGTTGACAAAAGGAATTTATGAAGGTTGACAACGCATTAATACAAGAGGCTTCTACACTGGCCTCTGATAAAATAATCTATGGGTAGAAATTGACTTAACATCCACAACCGTAAAACATTAATGAACACATATTTAGGAAATATACACATACCAACCACACTATCTTGAAGATGAAACACCGTCAGCTGTTGTTCTCATGTAGTAATGTTTAGGAAAGTTTCAGAAGTGGCCTTTTTTGTTTGAATTCACAGACTATTGGTAAATAAAATATTTGACAATTGATAAGGCTCATAAAAATAGAAAAAATGAGTAGAAATTAGAAACAAACAAGCAATCATTCATGAGGAACAACGAGCAAAATATTCACTTTCAAACTTATTTTGAGATATTATGTTAGTGTAATATGAAATGCTAATATAATACAATAGCAATATTTTCCTTTGGTCAATGCAAACATCGTGCAAGAATGACTGTGTGTGTGTGAGAGATAGAGGAGGAGGGGGTTTTCCTTTGGTCAATGCAAACATTGTGCAAGAATGACTGTGTGTGAGAAAGAGAGGAGGGGGAGATGTCAATATCCAAACTGCTGAGATATTTTAGGAAAAAAACTAAATTAACATAGAGCAATTCGCAGGGCAGCTGCTAAAACATTGGAATTCAACAAGAACCCATACCTGTAACCTGACAATACTGTTTATTTGCTCACGATCCAGAGGCTGGAAAACAATAAATTCATCAACACGATTCATAAATTCAGGGCGGAAAATGGATCTTGCCGCTTCCATCACCCTCTCTTGAATTGCCTCATAGGCAGCATCCTTCAACTCACTCTCATCATTCATATTCAATATGTTCTCAGAACCGACATTCGATGTCATGAGGATGATCGTATTGGTGAAGCTGACAGTGCGACCTTGTCCATCAGTCAGCCTACCATCATTCAGTATTTGAAGAAAAACATTAACACATCAGAATGGGCCTTCTCAATTTCATCAAACAGTATGACAGCATAAGGTCTCTTGCGTATTGTCTTAGTCAGTTGGCCACCTTCCTCATATCCAACATAACCAGGTGGAGCTCCAATCAATCTTGAGATTGCACGCTCTTCCATGTACTCGCTCATGTCTATTCTCACAAGAGCTTCTTCAGTGTTGAACATATAAGACGCAAGACATTTTGCCAGTTCTATTTTGCCAACTCCTGTGGGGCCCATGAACATGAAGCTAGCAATCGGACGGCGTGGGTCTGATAAGCGAGACCTTGATCGCCAGATAGCATTCACCACTGCTCTCACTGCTGGGTCTTGACCCACAACATGCTTGTGCAATTCCTCTCCTAAATGCAGCAGTTTCTCTCTTTCAGGCTGTTCCAACTTGGAAACAGGAATATTTGTCCGTTCGCTAACAATTTCCGCAATGTCATTTCCAGTAACCTCGAATCTGAGCATCAACTTCCCTGAATTTTTGTATTCATCCAGTTCCTTCTCTAAATTTTCAAGTCGACTATGCCAGGCATTAAGGCTCCCATACTTCAATTTAGCAGCTTGATTAGGATTATATTCACGTTCTGCCTGCTGGATCTCATGGTTGACCCAGTTAATCTGTGTCAAGGAACAGTAGGGTCAGCAAGACACACAAATCTAGCAGACGAAGTCAGGCAGCAACACAAAACATCGTACAAATACAGAACAGTAGCGATGAATAATAAAACTAAACCCCATAAATGAAGGTTGAAAGATTTTTTCTGATTTACCTTGAGCCTATAAATAGGGCATAAGGTGGACTTTCAAAATATGTGAAAAAAGTGATACAACGAAAGAAAAGTTTCTCCTCCTTTCCTTTCTTATTTTATGTATGCCAAGTTGTGAGAATCAGAGAAAAACAAGAGTGAACGCACTCTCATAATTCGATACCGATCTTGAGAAAGGTAAAGAATGTTCTGGTTTCGTTTTTATTCTGCAGGTACTTTTGTGACGTACCTTGGCCCGTGGGATTCTTCCTTCATAGTTTCGAATCCGGCTCCTTCGAGACCACAACATATCGGTATGTTTTATGTTTAAAAATTTTTAAAATGATAATTTTTTTTTTGATATGATAATATTAACGATCCACCTACTTCTACTGCACGTATATATGATGATATATTTTCATTTGAATTCCAACACTAATCACACTATATTCACCTCAACAGTAAACATGAAAAAATTGGATGATATGCATATTCTATTAGAAAATAAATCCCACGATAATAGGACATGATTCTCTATACCATTTCTTGTATGGGCCGAATATGCTCCCACTGCTCGGCAAGTTGAGCTTGCTCCTTTTTCTGGCGTTCCAATTCAGCTTCAAGGTTGATCAATTTGTCTTTCGAAGCTTTGTATCTACCCTTACTTAAAGAGAGTTCCCTCTCTAGTTTCTGCACAAAGCGATTAATCTTATCCAGAGCAGCTGGCTTGGACGCAATCTCTATGTTAAATTTAGCAGCAGCCTCATCAACTAAAGCAATAGCTGCAACCAAGGCAAATATCTAAGAATCTAGCATTTCATTAAACAATAAAATTTGTTCTTCAATATTTATACTGATATTCTGATTTTTGAGCATGCAAAAAGGGACCCCTGTCTGTCTTATTTAAGGGGGGATAAAAGAGGATTTTTATCAGAAATTTACCTTTATCAGGCAAAAAGAGCTCAGTGATATAACGATCTGAAAGAATTGCAGCCTCCACAAATGCATTGTCAGATATACGGACCCCATGGTGCCGCTCAAATCTTTCATGCAATCCACGCAGCATAGAGATTGTGTCTTCAACAGAAGGCGGGTCAACATAAACTTGCTGGAACCGACGTTGCAAAGCTGGATCTTTCTCAATGTATTTACAAATTCTTCAAAAGTTGTTGCACCAATACAAGGCAACTCTCCCCGACCAAGCATTGGTTTCAGCAGGTCGCTGGCACCCATTGCACCTTCTCTTGTGGCACCTGAATAAAAATGCTGGGCACATTAGTAAGCATATAGAGTAATATTTAATGGAAAGAAAAATAAGCATTAGGATGCATGAGGATGCTGTTGGCAGCAAAATGGATAATTCACATGCATGTGCATGCAGCAGTACAAGGTCTTAAATCGAATATCAAACTTGATGGTAAAATCAATATATTTAGCTTTAATGCTGTCAAAGATATATCATGTATGGCCACATAGTGTAAGTCTATATGGAGGTGTAAGCTTCTGTTAAAGAATTAAGAAGGGAGGGAGAAAACAAAATAGATCATTGATCAAAGAGACTAGATGTAAGTAATGTGAAGAGATTTGATGACACTCATTTCAACTATTTAATCATGGTAAAAACCAACCATCATGTAGACAATGTAAATCCAGTAAGGCCATGAAGGCTTAAAATTTATTTTAATGAACACAATAACGAATGCATTATATATAATTTAAATTTAAAAAACCATGTTAGTATATGGACTATTTGTAAATTCCCAACTTCCCACATGCTTTCCTACAAATCTATATATTTCAACACTCTCTTCCAAAATGCATAATATAGTTGAAATATTAGCAAAAATGGGGCACAAAAAACTAGTAAACAACTATTTTCAACTCCACTTTATGATGATTATCCAAAAAAAAAAAATTCTTGGAACTTTATGATGATTATCTAAAGGAAATAAGACTGCCTTTTTTCGAACAATGAATTTCCCTTGGGCTATCTTTCTATTGAACATTTTCTGGAGAGGCATATACAAAACAGAGATGCATCTATTTTAGATAACAGAAATCTTTAGATCCCAGATGAATAGGTATACAAACAATTATTGGTCATTAAGCTTATGAAGCTTAGAATAAACCATTTTATAACTAACTTAACTTTCTAATATCATAAACCAAATACAATCAGAAGGCAAATTAAAACGAACAGCTATGAAAATATAAATTTCTTAAAAAACCATGCATACTGTACACAAAGAAAGAGTTACAAGGGGTGTCAATTACACCTGCTCCAACAATTGTGTGGATCTCATCAATGAATAGGATTATCTGACCATCCGACTTAGTCACTTCTTTCATTACATCTTTCAGTCTCTTTTCAAATGCTCCCCGAAGGTTTGTCCCAGCAATGAGTGCTCCCATGTCAAGGGCAATTAGCTGTGCAAAAGTAAAATTTAAAATTTTACACATGTAAGTTATGAAAAAAAAATCAAGCAGTCAACTATTAGTGAAATTTTGATTTTGCTTCTATTGTTGAACTAAATCCATATAATATTGGTATTAAATGCAGCTTTTAGAATTTATGTGATAAGTAGGAAAAAAAATGTCAGTTGCAAGATTTGCATGCTGAAAGTTAGTAGTCCACATTGTGTTGGAAAGTTTTATTCAAAACACAAACCATTCCAAAATTTAGACATTAATCAAAGTTAATAGTCCATATCGTGTTGCAGCATATGCAATCTGTTGGGGTTTAGTCCTCGATGAACATTAATGGGATATCCTGGGCTTTCACCCTTTGTTGCCAACAATCAGATTGGCGCAGCAGTAATGCACTTGCCTTCGAACCCCTTGATCCCGGGTTCGAATCCCCACTGACCTTTTATTCTTTAAAGGTTTATTTCTATGACAAAGATCTCACGCCCAACGCACAGGAGGAGGCGGCGGCTGTGATGAAAAAGAAATTAGAATTGAAAGAAAAGAATCGAATTGAAAGAAAAGAATATGTGAGAATCTGTGTTGCTTCCATCCAAAACCTAGCGACTAGAGTTTAAATACATCCATCAAGTGGGTCAGGCTCAGACTCAACAAAAACTCCCATAGACTAACCCAATGAGATTAAACTAATCCCGAAGCCCGTGTACACCCGTGACTTGATTTAATCTCAACCCTTGGACTCACACCCAGCCCAATACAAATTAGTCCAACGTGGGCCTTAATAGCACCACACCTAAGATTGTTACAAAATTCAGCCTATTTACCATTTCAACGAGGAAGGTTCCAGCCAACTGCAATATCTTGAGACGTCTCTTGAAACAACAATGCTTCAAACTCTCAAATTAATACCTAGACCATTGAACTCTAACAAACTTTTGGACAATTCATGTTAACCAAACTTTCAAACAATATGTTAAGTGAATTGTAAAGAAAAACCTCTAATCAAATAGCATTGCTCACTGTAACAAACTTTGGGCTCGGTGCAACTCATGAAACATAATGCAGATTTGCTAATAACCAACCTAAGCAATAGGCAGAGTAAAATTCTGTATGGCCTAAAAGGCTCATCATCACACATTAGCAAAGTAATATGCCTAATTCAACACTACGAGTAAAAAGAAATGATTGCATTATCTAAAGCAAATATTTGAAGCAAAATAGTTAATTGAGGACAAGCCTTGTCACATAATGGTAAGGTTACCCAATTATGATTCAGGTGTCATGGGTACAAAATATGAAAACAATCTCCCCACACATGAGAATAAGGTTGCATACATTTGACTTTTCTCACATCTTATAATGGCATGAGTGTCATTTAATAAATAATAATTCACCAATTTGAGTTTTTTGTGACTTATAAACACCTACTCGTGTATTCATCAGTGCCGGAGGAACGTCCCCTTGCATAATTCTCTGGGCAAGCCTGCCGAAAAAGCAAATAACACATCAAGACAATTTTATTGAAAGTAAACAAGAAAAAATACCACACACAAGATGTAATTAATATTCCTTATGCACATATAATATGCGCTCACCCTTCTACTATGGCAGTTTTTCTAACACCAGGTTCACCAATTAATAAAGGATTGTTCTTTCTCTGCACTAACAGAATTTGTATGCATCTTTTGATTTCATCATCTCTGCCTATAACTGGATTAAGTTTCCCTTCGCGCGCCATAGCAGTCAAATCCTTCCCATACTTCTCCATGGCTACATACTTGCCCATCGGACCTGTTTGCAGCTTATCCGAGTGGTCTATTAGATATAATCTAACATATCAAAGAAAAAATAACCAACAACAATAAATCTTAATTTTTTACAGACCCAACACACAGAATAGACGGAGAGGGAAGTGGGGAATAGAGAGTAAATGCCAGTCTGCATGTGCCAGTGTTGTATGCATGCACCGTTGGCTTCTAATTCCATGCAGACACAGAAGAGTAGCATTCAACCATACTTGTATACAGTCAAACAAAATTTATGACAACAAAACTACTATTGCAACAACAAAGCCTACATTTCTAAAGATTAGCCATGCAGCAAAGTTCAAAAAAAGAAGTCGAGTGCAAGAAGATTTTATCAGTATCTCCAAAAAATTTATCAATATCTCAAATACATTAATCAAGAAGCATGAACCCCGATGAATGGTATAATGCAAGTTAATCAAGGTGACAATATCCAAAAATTATTATTATGTTAAATGATGATTGTCAGGAAAATTTCTAGAAATTAATACAAGTTAAATGAATTAATAAATTTCATGAATTAATAAATTCTTAGTTTATCAAGGTGACAATATTCCATCACCCACCACTACACAAGCACTTCATTAATTTCATGAATTAATAAATTCTTAGTTTCCTACGATTGAGCTGGCAAGAATAATAGATAGAACTGTTTTAGTTTCATTGACGGAGAAAGCTAAGGATTGGTTTTCTTTCCTTCCGTAAGGAAATTATATTACAGTGACTTAAGATTTCTTTATATTGTCAAACAAATAAAGAGTACATAAGCAAAGTAGAAAACTGAAAAGAAAACGAAACAGAAACGGCCCATCTCTGGAGTAAGTATACGGATTGAGAAAGACGCTAAAATGTTAGTAATAATTAGCATAATTGTTATAGTTTGTTAGAAGGTGTCAGTGTTTGTGGTCTTTGGAGCGCTTCTTGGAGTCCTCCAATCGGGACCCTGATCATATTTTTACCTGCAACAAACCAACATGCGGACTGATTAGATCATCGGTGTTCGCTCGCGACTTGCATTCATCAGTACTTCAAAATCAGTCCTCGATCGTGCGATAAAGGAACTCACCATCCGCATATTGGCAAACCAATTGGTGTTTTTTAATTTCCTCAAGAACTTCACATAAATCAATGAATAAATAAAATATCCTACTAGTATTGAAAATAGTAAGAATCAGTGAGAACGAAGTTAAAGAAAGAGAACCCACCAGCTTCTTCAAAATTTACCGGGTTTCTCTATTTCCTATTAACGGATTCAATATCTGAACGATTATTATTCAATATCTGAACGATTATTATTGGCATTAACTGGCATCAAAGAGGAAAAAAAAAAAAAAAAGGAAAGAAAGAAAGAAAAGGGAAAGAAAGAAGAAAAGCGGGTGTACCTTAAAGCCGATGACCACCAGGCTCTTCGGAGCGGGCGAGCGGAGTGGCGGAAGGCTGTTCGGAGCGGGCGAGCGGCGTAGTGGCGAAAACGAACAGAATGGGGGGAGGCGCTAGGGTTTAGAGAGGGGGGAGCGAGCGAGCGGCGGAAAAGGCGCGGGGGGGCGGTGGAGCGCGGCGGGGAGGCCGCCAAGCGGGACCCCAACAAACCAACATGCGGACGGAGAGAGCAGCGGCGCGCGCGACGGGCAGCAGCAGGACGGCAACGGAAAAAGGGGGAGGGAAAGAGGAAGGGAAGGGGGAAGGGGAAGGGAAGGGGAAAAAAGAAGGGGGGAGGGGAAAGGAAGGGAAAGGGGAGGGAAAGAGGAAGGAAGGAAGAAGGGAAAAGGGAAGGGGGAAAAAAGAGGGGGGGGGGGGAAAAGGAGGGGGGAAAAAAGGAAGGGGAGGGGGAGGGGGAAAGAGGAAAAAAAAGGAAAGGAAGGAAAAAGGGAAGGAAGGGGGGGGGCAGAAGGAAAGGGGGGGAAGGAAGGGGAAAAGAAAGGGGGAAGGGGGGAAAAAGGGGGAAAGGAAGGGAAGGGGGAAAGGAAGGGGGGGGAGTTGTGAAAGGAAAAGGAAAAAGAAAGGAGGGTGGGGTGAGGGGGAATGAAGGGGGAAAATAGGAAGGGAGTGAAAAAGAGTAAAAGAAAGAATGAAAGAAGGAAACGAATGACAGGGAGGGGGAAATTTTAATTTAATTGTTTAAATTAATTTTTTAAATTTTTAATTTTTTAATTTAATTTTTTTAAAAAAAAAAATTAATTAAAATTTTATTTTAAAATATTTTTTTTAAATAAAAAAAACTAAATTTAATTTATTTTTAAAAAAATTAAATTAAATTAATTAAATTTTTTATTTGTCAATAATTTATTTTTTAAAAAATTTATTTTTTAATTAATTTAATATTAAAAAATAAAATTAAAAAAATATATCAATTAGTCTATTAATCTTAATTATTTTTATATAATAAAATATTAAAAAATAAATTATTTTTAAAATATAATAAATAAATTATGATAATTGAAAGTTTAAGAATCAAAAAAAAAATTTGAATAAATGTTTAAAGATTAAAAATATATTTAATCTTAAAAAATCATTAAATCTCGTATATTATACTTATATATAAATACTTTGATTTAGGGATATTTTGAGGTATTTTAAAATTTTTTTATAGATTTGATTAATATATGAATTTAATTTAGGGGTATTTGGGAATTTGATGTTATATGACTGATAATCTGTTTGCCATACCAAACACAGTAATCAATATTACTGTAACAATACCATACTAAACAGTAATCAATATTACTAGCAATCCATCCAGTGATAATCTATCTTATAAGTAATCTACATTATCATTTAGGATTGCTGACAATGCATCAAACGTAACCTTAGTTCCCTACAATTAAGCTCGCAAGAATAATAGATAGAACTGTTTAGTTTCATTGACCGAGAAAGCTAAGGATTGATTTTCTTTCCTTCTGTAAGGAATTATATCATAGTGGCTTAAGATTTCTTTATATTGTAAAAAAAAATAAAGTACATAAGCAAAGTAGAAAACTGAAAAGGAAACGAAACAGAAATGGGCCATCTCTCGAGTAACTAGATGGATTGAGAAAAGACGCTAATATGTTAGTAATTGTTGCTGCAAAAATTCGCTCTTCAACTCGGTGCGATCTGATTCTAGATATAAACATTGATCTCTCGCCCGGATGGAACCTACATGACAGTCCTTACACAGAAAGTGTTGAGGGTGGCCCTCTGTGGAAGATCCTTCAACGCCCAAGTCAGTGAAGATTCACAGCAAGCAAATGTGAGGAGAAGGCTCTCGCAAAAGGGTCCCTCAAGGAATGGCCTCTCGAAAGCTCCGAGCTTTGCTTGAGCTTCAATGAAGTTTGTCAATAAGAGTATGGGTGTAAGCGTAAGCATACCTGAAGGGCTTTAGGACAAGGATATTTATAGGTTGCAGGTGTGATGACAGGCGATCACCTGATTCCTTGAACGTGTCGCAGGGGGTCCAAAACTGTCAAGATTCGAATCAGATTCGAATCAAGTTTGTTATGAGGCCGATAGCATCAGTATCTCGTTAGTTAGAAAATCAACGGCTAGAGAAGCTAGTTGATGCTTTAAGTTTCGATGATTTTATAGGCTTTAGGCCACTTCTGATATTATTGGCCTAATTTTCTGCTCAAGGTTATTAGGGGCCTATGTGGCGGGAATCTCGATAAATCATCATGAATCTGAATTTTTCGCATCCGACCTTGATCGAGCGATCGGAACCGTTCATCGTATGGAGGATTCATCGTGACTGTTGGTGGTGAATATGCCTGGGCTAGGCACGGGATAGCTTGGTTCCACAGAGGTTCAGGGGTTCCTCGGTCTTGCCGAGGAACGTGAATAGCCCGGCTCTGCCGAGGTATATGAATACCTTGGTCTGGCCGAGGTACATGAGGCATAGAATACGTCGGCATCGCCAAGTCATGACAGCTGGCGGGCCAATAAATCAAAAGTGGTCTTGACCTTTTTATCGTATGTACGAGTTTTGGCGCAATGATGATTTTACCCCTCATCACATGCCCCCCACTCCCTAGTCCAAAGCGTAGGCTCGAGCATAGGGAGTAGAATTCTGGATGGCTTAAATAGAGGCCGACGGTGTGGGGATTCTCGCCTTGCTGAGATGGTTTAAATAGAGGCCGACGGTGGGCTACCTTCTGTTGCTCTTTTTCTCTATCTTCTTCCTTCGAACGTCCTCATCCTAGGATCCGACATGGCCGACGTTTCTCTTGCTGATCTTGGGAATAGGGCCCCATCGACTCGGCTTCGACGATGACGGCTGTAGATCTGGAGAGGATCCATAGGGACTACTGGTTTACCAACGATATTCGGATGCGAGTTTTCGATCCCGAACAGAGGGTGCCTGATCAACTAGAGTCGGGAGTATTTTTCTACAAAGAAAGCTTCAAGGTGAGACTCCGTTTTCCCCTTAACCCATTGGTGAGCGATATAATGAAGTATTTTGGTATCTGCCCAACGATGATTATGCCAAATAGATAGCGTTATATCATCGGGTTCATTTCCTTGTGTGCACTCACGGGGATAACAGCGATGGTTCCTCTGTTCTGGACTTGTCATAGCCTAACATCCTCCAAAGATTCTTCTTGGCATTATATTGGGCCACGGAAGAACTTTAAGAGATTTTCAAAGGTTTCAACTTCCATTAAAGGGTGAAAGTCACGATTTTTTATTATCGAATGGAATGACGCGTTCGACTTCCCTCGTCAATGGAGGCCTCTCCCCACGGATCCGAACCAGCGTCCGATGCTATCAAGAGCGGTGAAGGGGGACTTCGACGTTCTCTATAGCAGCAAAGTGGTCCCCATCGATGCCCTTTTGACTGAAGAGGCACTCTATAATGCCAGGCTGAGTCGAGTTGATCCTTTAAGTAAGTGCGACATCTCCTTCTTCATATATGGATGTCTTTGTAGAGATGTTGCTAATCGTTCCATGGTTTGCAGGGATCAAATCTAAGTTTGGGGCTCAGATGAGAGGAGCGCTCCCAATCGATTATGACGATTCGAGCGGAAGGAGAAGCACCAAGCGCCACCATACGTATCGTCGGCCCCTGCGAGAGGGAAGAAGCTCCGAGCAGAGGCCATCCTCTTCTTCCTCGAGGCTGCAGCTGGCTCTACCGAGCCATTCACAAGAAATGACTGAGCCCCAACCTTTGAGCCCGCCAAGGGGGGACATCATAGGAGAGCCAACCCCAACTCCCATCCTAGTGCTGGAATTCATGGGGCCAACATCTGGTGATGAAGCCGAAGAGGTTGCGGCTTGGGTGGAGCAGGAGCGTGGCCAATCACCTAAGCCGTCGGGTGAGGATTTATGGGTAACGAAATTCCTTTATCTCGTGGTTACTGATGCCCCTTACCCTGAAGGGGACGGTTCCATGGGTCAACATAAGTTGAAGGAGTTACTCTTCAAGGATCGAACGGCTGCACATGCAGCGAGTGTTGTTCCGCCTCCAGCAGAATCTCCTCCTCGCGGGGTTGAAGAGGAAGGAGGGAAAAGAAGAGACCCACCAAGTGAAGCAGAGGCTGCCCCGACGAGGATGGAAGAGCTAGGGCCTTTAGGGATATCGGCAAGCGAGGAGGAAGAGATAAGTCGGCTTAGCCATTTCCTCGATCCTTTGGCTTGCGGTAACATTTTTAGTGTTCTTTACAAGGAGGGACATACCGTTTACCCTGAAGTGGGAGAAGGAAGCTGTCGGGGAGTTCCCATTTCGATTGAGGGATTCGAATTGCCCTCTGGCTTGGAAGACTGCGCATCGGCCCCCAGCTCATATATCCTAAGGGACGTGAATACTTCCTGCGTTCGAGTGAGTTCTCCTCCCTTCTATGCCTCCTCAAATGTTATGCGCAGTTCTCCAAACCTAACCGTTTGGCTCGATTGCAGGCAATCCTTCTCCAATGGGTACTTTTTAAGCATATGTTCTCAGCCCATGAACACAGTAGACAGATCTCGTGTGAGATCGAGGCACGGAGCTCGGCTGATCATTTACATGATGATAATTGCAACATATTAAGTTTTTTTGATTAAAAGGACTTGCAAGAATGAAGTGCACAATAGGAGAATACTCATTCCCGAATTTGTTAAATCTGATATAATTAAAGGATACTACTAGCCACACACTTTTTTTTATCTTTTGGTTAAAAAACCTTTTGCTTGTTTATGCAATTAATAGCTGTCATTGTTATACTTGTCGCTTGCTTAATGTTAAGGGCTTCCATAGTCATGCTTCAATAAATACTTTATTTTCAATAGAACATCGATGATAAAACAGGCTATTGGATGCCCTAAAAGGCCACATCCAATTTACATTGCAACAATCTATAATTAAAAATTAAAAATAGGCTTAAATTTATTTTCACATAGGCCACTCTTAATATTCAAATTTGATAGATATGATCTTTCTTTCTTATTAACAGAAGTCATTGCATGATTATCACACATCAGTATAAATTGGTAAGTACTATTTGAATTATGTGTGATTCATGTTTCATGAATCAGTATCTAAATATCTTTTACTAGCAGGATTGATACCAACCTCATTTTATAACCACACATATACTTTGCTTTTAATAATCTGTTAGCCATCAGCTTTTAAGCCATCTATTTTTAGATTTTTGAATTATCTATTGATATGACATTTAATACTGAGACTATATCTATAGGTGCATGCATATACTTACATATATATACTTATTATTCTTTTTTTATATTTTTATTTCTAATTCTATTGAACCTTTGAAATGATTATTCTTGATAGCACCTAATGTATAATGCTTTACTATTTACAATTTAATGATTTCATGCTTTAGCATTTTATGAGTTATATATGTGTATAATGAATTACTGATGTTGCAATTTTTTTTTTTATCTTCACATGTTATATTTGTTATCATTTATTCATTGAGAGCGATCTCACTCCTATAATATTTTTTTCTATATCGGTACTTAATCTAGGGGATGAGTCAAGTCTCTTTTGTAGCTTTTTGGCTTGAGTAAATCCAATATTTTGTATCCTCTAGATTATGCTAAGTTAAGGATGCCCTTTTTTTGCATATTTCAGGTTGTATATATAAAGCTCCCTAGTTATCATGTAAAAGATTTTTATAAGTATCTCTGATTTTAACTCTATATATAGTTGCTATTGATATGTTTGTGTATATAATTGTACAAATACCATTTGATGAATATATGTGTTATACAATTTGGTATTTTAGCTTGCTATAAATTGCATATACTTATTAGGTTATTTAAGGCTTATATAGGCCAAGATGAGTCTTACTCGTCCTAGTTCTCTTATTGATCATAGACTTCTAATTAAAATCATGATAGATATCATCGAAAAAATTAGATGATCACATAGTAACAATAAAAAAAAAAGCTATGAAACAATAATAGCTTGAAAAAGCAAATTGCTTTAACAACTAAATTAATTTCTCTCTTTTATATAAGATAAACTTGTTATAAATTTTGCTCATCTTTCATCAATCATAATTATGAAGTATAAGAGAGGGGTGCAAAGGGGTTTTATTTTAGATTAAAAAAATAAAAACTATAAGTTATTGGCATCAACAATATTAAATAATGAAAAGTTAACAAAAGGGCTAATATTTATTAATTCTAAACTTTTGAAGATAAATTATCAAACTAAAATTAGGAGGGATTTGTATGATGGTGAGCAAAATTTGGAGGAGCTAAAATGAAATTTAATAAAAAAATAAATTATGAGCTTAAATTTCATCGTATTCCAACAGGAGTCCAAAACTTGTCAAGGCATCAACATTTTTGATCCTTTGGGCACGGAGCTGAAGGAATAACCATAATGTAACCAAAGTTATATTTGATATGGTGGATAAGGGGAATATCCAGGATATCCCCTTTTATCCCCAAATGCTATAGCTACAGGAGATAGTACTGAAAAAGTTTAACCAGAAGGGATAGGTTATCCCCTGAACTTATTTCGGAACCCAGTAATAACTAAAATTATTTTTTAATGGTAGAATGATAATTTTAAAAAGATACTTATTTTCAGCTATCTTCTGAATAAATATTATTATGAATATTTATCTGAGAAAAAAAAAAAAAAAACTATCAAACACAGAAGCTTTCCGTACCATAAATATGGAGGCTTAACCACACATCTCTCTGCCAGTTTCACCCCAAATCACCGTCAGCCCAGAATCAGACGGTCCAGATGAATCCAATCGGTAGCCAGGGCTTATCCTTCGTTCCCTCTCCACCACCTTCTCGAACTCTCTCTGTCGGACGCCCCGCTGAATCTCCCAGAAGCCAGCGGACGATTCTCTCTCCTTCCCATTTTATATATTCCCGCTCTGCTCGGATTATCTTCCCCAGCTCCCGAAACGTCTCCGCGGGAAAAAGACTGAGCGCGCGGAAGACCCTCGCCAGATCCTGCCCATGGCGGCCATGCTCTCCACCCACCACCACCACCACGTCCCCCGCCTCGGCCCCCTTCCTTCCAAGAGCTCCGGGAGGAGATCCTCCGCGGCGGCGCTTCCGTTCCCCGTCTCCTCTAATGCCCGGACATCGCCGAGAGCCCTAAGGGCACTCAAGTGGTTGGAAGCCCTGGGGAGGAGCGACATCTTTGTCTCGAAGAGGGCCGGGAGGTTTGGGAACGGTTTGAGGTCGGTCGTCGTCAGATGTGAAGCGCCCAAGGATGAGAGGGTAATCTTATCTCCTCTTTCTTCTGCTTTTCTTTTCTTGTTTGGTTTGATCTTAATTTCCTTATCAACGAAAGAATTTCGAATATCGAATCAGCCTTTTTCGTATGTGATTTTGCTTTCTTTCTTTTTTTAACTTTTTTTTTTCGGTATCATGTTACGTAGCTTAATCCGAGGAGATATGGCATTGCTTAGTTGTGAGAAAGGTATGAAGTAATTTACATATTTAATACGAACAGCGTGAATTCATGGAAACTCTGCTTAGATGAGTGAACAATAGCATGTCTGGGAGCTCTAAGTATCCTTGATTAGTTTTCCTTCGGTGATGAGGGGGTAACTGGCAGGATGTGGCAGGGTCTTTAATAGCTAAAATGAAATAGCACTTGTTCATTACAATAGTGGAATGAATCAAACTGAAATTATGTTATTTAAGAGTAATATAACTAACATCAGTACTAAATTGGACCTAACATCATTTTCTGTGATACTATTAGTACCCCATGACTGTAATTAGGTTTTCTGAATGAAGAATTCTGATGTTGTATGAACAAATTGAATTCCAAGTTCCTGTTAACCATGGATCAAATGGTTCATATTTTTGTTTCACAAAATTAATATGATATACACAAGAAATGCGGGGAACACTGTTATGATTGTCCTTGCCTGGAGTTAGAAACTCAGCGACACTTGCATCAGTGGTGACACTTGCAGTATTCCTCTGGAATTGTGTGATTTAAGGTTCTGGGTTTTATTGGAAAGAATCCTGAGACATAGAAACCAAATCTCATGTACTATACTTTCTCCTTTTGTAAGAAGTCATAACAAATTTAAAAAACTTTAGATGCATAATTGACTGAATGTGTGACATTTAATGTCAACTTGGATGAATATCTGGCAGATGAAGTTAGTCTGTAGACATGTTTATTCTATGATTTAACCATGCCATATTTTTGGCAATTCTTTTATGTTATTCATATATTTATACATGATTCTCTCTTGATTATTTTATTCTGAGCAACATGTATTGGTACTTAATATGCTACATCTAGAATATGAAATTAGATGCACAACACTGTAGACACTGTATGCAAATTACTGTAGTTGTGCTATTTGCTCTAAATTTTTGAGTTCAAAATATTTTGACACCCTTGTGTCCAAAACAGACAAACTTAACCAAGATAAAAGAAAACCGTGTAATATATGCATAATATACAAAATTAACTTCTCTCAATATTAATATAAGTCATAAACATGCATCAAGATTAGCATATAGACACTGCACACTGATACGCATGCACACACGCATATGCATAAAGATAACCTGTTGCTCATGATTTCCTTCTGAGAGTGTAATGGCTGAACTTACATGTTTATTTTCTTTTAGATTACTCAACAAGAATTTACAGAGATGGCTTGGCAAGGAATTGTTTCATCACCTGAAGTTGCAAAAGAGAGCAAGCATCAGATTGTGGAGACAGAACATTTGATGAAGACTTTGTTGGAGCAGAAGAATGGGCTTGCTCGTCGCATCTTTTCTAAGGCCGGAATTGATAACTCCCGGCTTCTTGATGCCACCGAGAAATTCATCCAGAGGCAACCAAAGGTTATATAACTTGGTATTTTAAGTTTGTCATTCTAAAATTTTTTTCCTGTTTTCAATGCTCTTGGTGAATCAGAATCCATAAAACCAATCCCAAATAGTTGGAAAAAGCTAGAAGGCTATAAGAAGGCTTTTTTTCTTGGTTATCAACCATTATGTCTTGAGTTGTGATTCTTTTTTTTTTTTCTTTTCTTCTTTCCTTACATGAATGTAGTGCTGCAAATGATTTTTCCATATCTGACATGATTATGCATTGTCCAAATCCTTAAGACTGGTGGATTACAGAAGGTCTGTGCCAAAATTCTAGAATGTTTTGGATTTTCTAGGGTCTAGTCTACTCAGATTTGGCTGACATGACCTGTTCTGATGCACCCTGAACTATTCTAAATTTTAAGTCTCTTGATTTGTACCTGACCCGGGCAAGCAATGGTTATATAACTAAAACTTTGTCAGGCATCTATGTCAACTACTATGTCTAATTTACTTTTTCTTTTCACTTCATCTACTTTTACTTTCTCTTTACTACTAAATTAATCATTGTGTGGTAGTTTGTATTTCATATTGTTATGATAATTGTGCTTCTACTATTCAGCACAATAACAATACTTCAGAACTGTCAAGTTTCATCAATTCAGAGATATCAACAAATGATGTGCTGTTATACATAGCTTTGGACTTTTGTTCGTCATACATAGGTTGTGTGATGGAAAGTAGTGTTTATGAATGTAGTTGGAGGGAATATTGTTTAAACTTAAGAACCACCTGATATATCAATTTAATTATTGAGATGGCTTTGAGTGGCCATGTTAATGTTAGAGGAGAGATAGCTAGGTGTAGGTTTATCTACTATGTAAAAAAGATGAGATGCCCTGGAAAGGTTGACATTACTTATCTAAGTTCACATGAGGACTCTGGGTTTTACCAAGCTGATACAAATGTTTCATTGACCCTTCCTCTGTCATGTATATGTTTTAAGGTTTTGGCAAGCATTATAATGAATGCAAGTTCACAAGATCTAAATTTTTCAGTACTCCAACTGACAAAGATTATGTTGAAGGTTTTCACAAAACTTCATGACAGGAATAGGTCCAGAAGACATTGAGCCCTGGATCAGTTTGTGTTTCTGACATTTTGAAACTATGTGATCTTGTTGTTTTGTGTTCCCCTCTCTCATCACCCTATTTGTTCTCTGCATTATTGCAAAATTTATCTGTATGGAAACTGATGACAATCAAATTTTCATGCAAATGTTTCTTGTTGGTAGTGTGTGTCTTTGCTTTCCATCCCAATATTTGTTGCCATCTTTCACACCTCTTCATGAAGTTGTGCTATTGTGAATTTTAGGCTTATTGGCAGTAAACACTTCGTAGAATTATTGGTTGTTTAGGTTGTTTATTTTGATATATCTTTTTCTCTAATTGAGGTGTTTGAAGTGTGTATGCCTGGTTATCTAATCCAAGTATTGAATTTATGAATTTGTTGTATTCACTCTTTTAACTCTTGTCTAAGTTTCTATATTAGGCATTGCTTGTCTGCAAATGACATGCACCATAGATCAACATTAGAATACTTGTTTAATCAACATTGGATTGAGGCCCGTCTGAAGTCTTTATAACTAGTCATCACTTTGTCATCAACCTTATGCTTAGTTTCGTCCCAATTTTCAGTTGACAATTTTGCATACTATCCTTTATGTGTTTTCTTACCTAGGGATTTGATGGAGAAACAAACTTATCACATGTTTATTAAATATTCATTTCTTTAATCCATAATTTTCTAGCAACTATATATTTTTTAAAATTTCTTTTTTCATCTATTGGTAGAGTTCTTCCAGATGTTTATCACTTCTAAAATAAGCCTATTCTCATGGTCCATTTCAGGTCTTGGGTGAGACGGCTGGTTCCATGTTAGGACGAGACCTTGAAGCTTTAATTCAGAGAGCCAGGGACTACAAGAAAGAGTATGGTGACTCATTTGTGTCAGTTGAACATTTAGTAACTATTTAAGGATTTTCAAATTTCGGTTAAAACCTTGCAATCTGCTATCAAAGCTATAAGAGGAAACCAGACTGTTATTGACAAAGGTATGCTAGATGAGCATGTTTTTCCTGTGCTAATTGTTGTGGTGTCCACTGTTGTGTCATACTATTGCCTAGTAAAATTTTTTTTCTTTAGTATTATTATTTTTACTGTGGAAGTATGTTATCTTTCTCTGGATATTTCAAATGTTGTGATCTTTCCATGAGCTGGAAATACTACCTGCATCTGTTGACTCAATCTTTTCTTCTCAATATGCCCATCATATTTTTGGATATTGTAATCTTGATTAACTTGCCTTATCACATTCATAGGGGTTTGTGCTTATTGATTAGTGTATTTGAGATATTGATAAAATTTTCTGGCAGTTGACTTCTTTTTCTGAACTTTGCTGCATGATCAATAAAATGTAGGCTTTATTGTTGCAATATTAATTTTGTTATAAATTTAGTTTGACTGCATATAATATAGTTGAATGTTAGTCTGCTATGCCTGCATGAAATTAGAAGCCAACGGTGGTGCATGCATGCACACAACACTAGCACATGCAGGTGGGCATGCAGCGGTGACTTCCTCTTCAACCGCTCCCTCTCTGTCTATTCTGTGTGTGTGTGTAAAAAAAAAAAGAGATTTATCGTTGTTAGTTATTTATTCTTTGACATGCTAGACTATATCTAATATACAACTTGGATAAGTTGCAACAGATCCAGAGGGCAAGTATGAAGCCCTGGAGAAGTATGGGAAGGATTTGACTGCTATGGCACGTGAAGGGAAACTTGATCCAGTTATAGGGAGAGATGATGAAATTCGTAGATGCATACAAATTCTGTCAAGGAGAACAAAGAACAATCCTGTATTAATTGGTGAACCTGGTGTTGGAAAAACTGCCATATCAGAAGGGTAAGTGCAACCAGAAAAAAATACCATAGGAGGGATACAATTACTGTTCCTTATGCGCGCGCGCGCCCATAAGGAACAGTAATTGTATCCCTCCTATGGTATTTTTTTCTGGTTGACTTTCAATAAAATTGTTTTGATGCATTATTTGCTTTTTTGGCAGGCTTGCCCAGAGAATTGTACAGGGGGACGTTCCTCAGGCATTAATGAACCGAAGGGTAGGTATTTATCTGTCCAAGAAAACCAAATCAATGTATTATTTTGTTAAAAGAAGGGTGCCCTGTTTTGTGAGGCTCCCTCCATTATGAGGTGTGAAAAGAGTGAAACATATGCAGCTTTATCCTGGTGTGGGGAGAGGCTGTTTCTGTGTTTTGAACCCATGACACTTCAGTCACAATAGAACAACTTACCATTATGTGCCAAGGCCTGCTCTCTATTAATTATTTTCCTTCAAATAATTGCTTTAGAAACTACAAACATTGCTTTTTACTTGAAGTGTTAAATTAAGCATATTACTCTGCTAATGTGTGGTGACAAGCCTTCTGGGCCATACATAATTCTGCTCTGCTTATTGCTTATGTAGGTTATTGGCAACACTGCATAACCTGCTTCAGTGTTAGCATTATGTGTCATGAGTTGGACAGGGCCCAAAGTTCATTATAGCGATCAAGGCTATTTGATTAGAGGTTTTTCTTTACTATTTACTTAACTTATTGTCTGAAAGTTTGCTTAACATGGGTTGTCCAAAAGTTTGGGAGAGTTTGGAAGTTTGAAACATTGCTGCTTCAAGAGATTTGTTGAGATATTGTTGTTGGCTGGATCTTTCCATGTTGAAATGCTAAACAAACTGAATTTCATAAGTATCTTACATTATGCTAGCCCTATTCTCTATGGCCATGATTCTGGTAATGGACTTGATAATCATGATATTTTGATGAAGCCATTCCTAAACTGGATTTCATATAATGTATGCACTGCATCGTGTCATTAAAGTCTAAATTCTGGAATGGTTTTCTAACACATTTTGTATATGGACTGTTAACTTCAGTATGTGAATCTTGCAACTAACATCTTTTTTCCTACCAATCACATAAATTTTAGAAGCTGCATTTAATATGAACCTTAGATAACATAGTTCAACAATAGCAGCAAAATTGAAATTTCATTAATAATTGAACTGTTGGATATTTTTTTCATAACTTATATATGAAATATTTTTACTTTTACTTTTGCACAGCTAATTTCCCTTGATATGGGTGCACTTATTGCTGGGGCCAAATTTCGGGGAGAATTTGAAGACAGACTGAAAGCTGTATTGAAAGAAGTGACTGAATCGGATGGTCAGATAATTCTATTCATTGATGAGATCCACACTGTTGTTGGAGCAGGTGTAGCTGACCCCCCTTATAACTGATTCTTTATGCACAGTATGCATTGTTTCTTAAGAAATTTTATTTTTTTATAGCTGTTCATTTTTAATTTGCACTCTGATTGTATTAGGTATATGATATTAGAAAGTTAGAGGAGTTATAAAATGGTTTATTGTGAGCTCTATAAGTTTAATAACTAATAATTGTTTGTATACCTATTAGTATGGGATCTAAAGATTTCCGTTATATGCTAGATGCATCTCTGTTGTGTATATGACTCTCCAGAAAATGTTCAATAGAAAGATAGCCCAAGGGAAATTCATTGTTTGTAAAAAGCAGTCATTTTTTTGGATAATCATCATAAAGGTCAAGTTCCAAGTTCTTTTGCATCTTTTTTTATCAAATGGTTCAAAATAGTTGCTTGTTAGTTTGTGTTGCCCGATGATTGCTATTATTTCAACTATATCATGCATTTTGGAGGAGAGTGTTGAAATACAGACTTGCAAGAGAGCATGAGAAGTTGAGAATTTACAGATTAGTGCATATACTGACAGTTTTTTAAATTTAAAAAATTTATAATGCATTCATTATTTTGTCCATTAAAATAAATTTTAAGCCTACATGGCCTTACTGAATTTACGTTGTTCTACATGACGGTTGGTTTTTCACCATGATTAAATAGTTGAAATGAGTGTCATCAGATCTCTTCTCATTATTTATATCTAGTCTCTTTGATCCTTGAGCTATTTTGTTTTCTCTTTTCCTTCTTAATTCTTTAACAAAAGCTAACACCTCCACATATATGTTATAAGGGTAGACTTACACCATGTGGCCATACATGATATATCTATGACAATATTAAAGCTAAAATCTATTGACTTTTACCGTCAAGTTAATCAAATATGACCTTGTGCTGCCCCATACATGTATATGTGAAGTATCATTTTTTCTTCCATCAGCATCCTAATGCTTATTTTTCTGTTCATTAAATTTTACTCTATATGCTTGTTAATGTACTTAGCATTTCTGTTCAGGTGCTACAAATGGTGCCATGGATGCAGGCAACCTGCTGAAACCAATGCTTGGTCGGGGAGAGTTGCGTTGTATCGGTGCAACAATGCTTGATGAATATCGTAAATATATTGAGAAAGATCCAGCTTTGGAACCCGGTTCCAGCAAGTTTATGTTGCCAACCTTCTGTTGAAGACACAATCTCTATACTGCGTGGATTGCAGGAAAGATATGAGCTGCACCATGGGGTTCGGATATCTGATGGCGCCCTTGTGGAGGCTGCAATTCTTTCAGATCGTTATATCAGTGGGCGCTTTTTGCCTGATAAAAGTAAATTTATAATAAAAATCCTCTTTTTTCCCCCTTAAATGAGACAGGCAGGGTACCTTTTTGCATGCTCAAAAATCAGAATATTTGCATGGACTTTGAAGAATAAACTTTATTGTTTAGTGAAATAGTGGATTCTTAGATATTTGTCTTGGCTGCAGCTATTGATTTAGTTGATGAGGCTGCTGCTAAACTGAAAATGGAGATTACGTCCAAGCCAACTGCTCTGGATGAGACTAATCGTTCTGTACTGAAACTAGAGATGGAGCGTCTTTCTTTAACTAATGACACAGACAAAGCTTCAAAAGATAGATTAATCCGCCTTGAAGCTGAATTGGCACTCTTGAAAAAGAAGCAAGCTGAACTTACTGAGCAGTGGGAGCATGAAAAGTCAGTAATGACGCGTATTCAGTCTATAAAAGAAGAGGTACAGAGAGTTATTTCTTATTATTGTGGAATTTATTGTCTAATAGAATTGTATGCATATACGGTAGCTGGTATTATTTCCAGTTTTGTCTTTTGAGCTTAATCATGCATATCATCTAATTTTTTCATGTTCACTGTTGAGATGAATCATCTGACTAGGACTGGTAAGTTAATCTGAAATTATATAAGAAATTTGCTTGAACAAAGAATAAATATTTACTGTTCCAACTCTTGTTCTATTGTTCAAACATTTAGAATGTTGTGCATACAAAGAATGAGAAAGTCAAATTCTCTAATAAGGACACACTCTTCCACATTCCAGCTTGGTCAGCTTCTTGTGCAGGTGGTAGCTTTCTGAGTGCACTGTCTAAAGGAAATAATCCTTGAACATGGGAAGCTGTTAAAGTGACAGAACAAATTGTTAAATATCTATAAAAGGATGTAAACAATTAAGGGCAGGATGAGTGGGAAGGTCGGTAGCCACACCCTCTTTGTATTCAGGTTGTCTGCATGTGCCATGCTTTGATATTTGTTTGAAATTAAGGTGATACTCTGGTGCCTTGAAGTGAGGGCATCAAGTGATATGTGCAGTTGTTTTTTTTACCAGGACAAAGTTCCACTTTTTCATTAACAAGGAAATAGGAGTTCCACCTTTGTTGATGGGGTTCTAGTTTTATTAATCATCACTACTGTTCTGTATTTGTATGATGTTTTCATGTTGCTGCCCGTGACTTTTTCTGCTAGATTTGTGTTTTTTGCTGATGTATTGTTCCTTGACACAGATTGATAGGGTGAACTATGAGATCCACCAGGCAGAACGTGAATATGATCTTAATCGAGCTGCTGAATTGAAGTATGGGAGCCTTAATACCTTGCAGCGTCAACTTGAAATTGCAGAGAAGGAACTGGATGAATACAAAAATTCAGGGAAGTCGATGCTCAGGGAAGAGGTTACTGGAGATGACATAGCAGAAATTGTCAGCAAATGGACAGGAATTCCTATTTCCAAGTTGCAACAATCTGAAAGAGAGAAGCTACTGCATTTGGAAGAGGAATTGCACAAGCGTGTTGTGGGTCAAGACCCAGCGGTGAGAGCAGTGGCAGAAGCTATCCAGCGGTCAAGGGCTGGCTTATCAGACCCACACCGTCCAATTGCTAGCTTCATGTTCATGGGCCCCACAGGAGTTGGCAAAACAGAACTAGCAAAAGCCCTTGCGTCTTATATGTTCAACACTGAGGAAGCTCTTGTGAGAATAGACATGAGCGAGTACATGGAAAAGCATGCTGTCTCAAGATTGATTGGAGCTCCACCTGGTTATGTTGGATATGAGGAAGGTGGCCAGTTGACTGAGACAGTGCGTAGGAGACCTTATGCTGTTATATTGTTTGATGAAATTGAGAAGGCCCATTCTGATGTGTTCAATGTTTTCCTTCAAATACTGGATGATGGCAGGGTGACTGATTCACAAGGTCGCACTGTCAGCTTCACCAATTCAGTCATCATAATGACCTCAAATGTGGGTTCTCAGTACATATTAAATATGAACGGCGAGACTGTGTCAAAGGATGCTGCTTATGAGGTAATTAAACAGAGAGTGATGGAAGCTGCAAGATCCGTTTTCCGCCCTGAATTTATGAATCGTGTTGATGAATATATCGTTTTCCAGCCTCTGGATCGTGAGCAAATAAACAGTATCGTTAGGTTGCAGGTATGGATTCTTGTTTATGTTTTAGTTTTTTTTATAAAGGATACCCTCAGTAAATCGGATATTGACATTCCCCTCCTTCCCTTCTCTCTTCTCTCTCTCTCAATTATTAGTCAATTATTTACATAATGTTTGTATGGACCATAGTTCACCATGGGTGTATTGGTAAAATTTCAAAGTATTGGTACGTTCAGTACACTTAGTATGCCTTCTGTGCCAAGTGTTGGTTTGTCCTCTCTACTCGTATCGATATCGGTATTGGTACGGTATGGTATGCCTAATATAGTGGTATATTAGAGAAAAATATTATTATTAATGTATTATATTAACATTTCATATTATTCTAGATTATGTTAATAGTATCGCAAAATAAGTTCAAAAGTGGATATTTTTTCTCCTTGTTTCTCATGAATGATTACTTGTTTATTTCTAATTTCTACTTGTTTTATCTATTTTTATAAGCCTTATTAATGGTCACACAGTTCTAAATACCAAGGCATGTGAATTCAAACAATCACCCACATTCTGCATACATGCAATGCAGGACCTCAGCCTCCGACGTCTGAGGGCCTCTTTTGAAACCTTCCTGAGCGTTACAAGGAGAACAACTGGCAGGGTTTTATTTTCAAGATAGTGGGGTTAATATGTGCATATTTCCTAAATATTTGTCCTTTAATTTTTTATTGCTGTAGATGTTTACTCAATTGCTACCATTAGATTATTTTGTTAGAGGCCAGTGCGGTACCAGCCTCCTGTATTAATGCCTTGTCAAACTTCATAAATTCATTTTTTATGTTTTATTACATTTAGGTGCTACACTATTCTTGATGTAGTAGTGGGGAAATTTGTTTTAATCTGGAGGTGTAGCTAGAATGCTTCGAGCGTTTGAGGGAACCACTTTTCCTGTACTCTTACACTTACATGATGGCATCTGTGTAAACAGTTGGAGAGAGTACAGAAGCGGGTTGCAGACCGGAAGATCAAAGTTCAGGTGACTGATGCCGCGGTTGAGTTCCTGGGAAGCCTTGGATACGACCCCAACTATGGTGCTAGACCGGTGAGCGTGTGATTCAACAGAACGTGGAGAACGAACTGGCAAAGGGTATATTGACGGGAGACTTCAAGGACGAGGACACCATCCAAGTGGACACTGAAGTCACAGTCTTCTCAATAGCCAGCTTCCCCAGCAGAAGCTCGTGTTCCATAAGCTGAGTCCAGATAGGTCAGACAAGCCTGCTTCCGAAGACCAGAGAGCTTTCTTGCCAAGTGTCTGATGTTTTTTTTTTTTCCTTCTTCAAACTTTTCATGTAAAGATGCACAGCTAATGAATAGCAAATGCTAATGATCTTTTTTATGCTGTAATTGTACAGCATCCCCTTATGTTTTTCAAGCATGAAATTTTTTGGAACGATCATCTTATACAGAATAAAAAAAAACTGAAGAATTACTTCCAGTGTACATTTTTGTTCCGGTGACAACTTGTAGCTAGAGGATCCGGTATGCTCTTTTCGTAGAATGAAGTGAGATAAGTTACAGATGGGGTATGTGAGAAATTGTTACCATAGGATCATATCACCATCTGCATGATAAGTCGCTGTTGTTTTCGTTGGAGGCCAAGCAGGAAATTGATGAACGCGTCGAGATTCTTCCCTCTTTTTGCGTAGAAATAGTTGATGTTGGGCTTTGCTGAAACTTTTGTCAGCCGAACCATCTTGGCGATAATAAAATGACTAGAAAAAGATAGCCTTTCATGTTGATAATAAAATGACTAGAAAAGATGAACAAATATAGAAAAATAATGATCACCGGGTTGCATGGTATCATATGGTCACTTGGATAATGTTGAGGGTTGAAATTGTCATCGCGTTAATAATTGTGCAAGTGGTTAGGATCAACCCTGAATCCTGGCTCTCGCTCGCTATGCGATGCCCACTAAAATGAGCCAGCCTGTACCTCGATCCTAGCCAGCTGTTCACCGTGCCTCGCCAGCCGTGCTATTCATCATGCCTTGCCAGCCGAGCTATCCACCGTGCCTTGCCACCCGAGCTATTCACCGTGCCTCGGTCCTAGCCAAGCTATCCACCGTGCCTCACCAATCGAGTTATCCTTATACCTCGGTCCTAGTCCGAGTTATCTTTATGCCCCGGCCAGACCCGGGCACTAAGCACCTCTACGGAATCCAGCGCTGGAGAGTTTAAATTTATAAGATTCCAAATAAAAATCATATCCGAGAGTGGCCTAGAGCCCTGGAGCCTATACGATCGCCGAATCTCAAGACATCAACCAGCTCTTCCAGCCGTCGATCTCTAACCAACAAGATACAAATCTTACTGACCTCATAACAAACTGGATTCGAATCCTAACGACTTTCGGACCCACGACGCCTCCAAAGAATCAGGTGATCCTCTATAAATACGACCGTCTTCCGACTTCTCAGGGATGTGCACTTGCTACTCGCCTACTCTCCTTCTACCACTACTCACCCTTTCCGCCATTAACGCTCTGCTCAGAGCTCTCGAAGGGCCACCCTGGAGAGACTCTTCAGCGAGAGCCTTCTTCTCATATTTGTTGATCGCTGATCTTCGCTGACTTGAGCGTCGGAGGGTCTTCCGCGAGGGCCACCCCCAACGCCTCTCGCGTGAGGACTGTTTTGCAGGTCCGCTCAAGAGGGAGCCCACTCTGAAGCTCGATTGCGCTTGAGTTGGAGGACAGATTTCAGCAGCAACAAATTGGTGCTAGAGGAAGGACCCTCAAGTCCCATAAACTTATGATCTAGGAGATAAGGATCTTGATCTTGAAGAGAACCTCTCCCATGGCCAATCAAAGAAAGGCTACTTCTGAAGCCCAGGACCAGGTCGCCTCCAAAGACTTGATCCGGTGAGCAATGTAGCACCACCACCACCACCAGCTGAGACTCCATCGCCACCAGTGGCCCCAGTGACCCAGGACCAGTTTGCCTCACTGGTCTAGCAGGTCCAGGCTTTGGCCCATCTGATCCAGAGGCGCTTTGAAGCTCCCTGTCCAGCTGCACCTGCTCCGCACCTTCTTGAGGAGAACGTGGCCCCTGTTCATCCAGCGATCTCTTCTTCCGGCCCACATGGGGCTGCAGACCCCTCTTGTCGTCCTAAAGGAGCTGAGCCAGTCCCCCAAGGGGTCTGCGTCAAGAATCTTCCCAGATCTCGGTGGGCCCGATCCCTCTCTTCGGTGTTCTCTCGTCACGACTCAACACCGTCTTAGGATTCTCCTCGCCCAGCTCCTCTGCTATGCCTAGGAGGAGATCCGCCGACAACTCCGGAGATGCGTCAGGAGTTGGATGCCGCCAAGCAAGCTCATCCGCTTCAGCATAAGGCGGAGCAGGGCATTTCCTTTTCCAAGGAGATCATGGAGGAACTGATTCCCTCCCACGTCAAGTTACTCGCCATTGAGCCCTATCATGGATCCTCCGATCCCGACGACCACCTCAGCAGCTTCCGATCGATCATGATGTTCCACGGAGCATCAGATGCGATCCTCTGCCGCGCCTTCCCTTTCATCCTCAGGGGGTCCGCTCGAACCTGGTTTAATGCCCTAAAACCAAGTTCCGTTGGTTCATTTGACGAGCTAAGCCGCCTTTTTATCAGCCAGTTTGTCAGCAGCCATCGTCACCGGCGGAGGTCTGACTCCCTCTCTGAGGTTAAGCAGAGAGAGGGGGAGTCCTTGAAGAAATATCTCGGCCATTTCAATACGGCCATGCTAGAAGTGGACCACCTTAATCATGAGGTGGCCATGTCCGCCCTAGCGGGCAGAGTGTTAAAGGAGAGTGACTTTTACCTGGCGCTGGAGGTCAGCTACCCTCCAAACCTCTTCGATATCATGGCCCTGGCGGACAAGTACGCTAGAGTCGAGGAGTCGCGGAGGGCTGCCCGTGCCGAGCTGAGAAGGAAAAAGAAGTCCAAGGGCTCGGACAAGCACCGATCTACCCGCCAGTCGAGCCCACCTCACCGCCAGAGGGTTCCTCCGCCGCGCCAAGGAACCACACCCGAAGCCCGCCTAGGAGGTTCAACCGGTTCACCCCTCTCACTGCCCCGAGGGCGGAGATCCTCATGGAGATAGAGCGTCAACTCCCTCGACCACCTCCTCTCCGAGGGAATGCGGCCCGAAGAGATCCCACCAAATATTGCCGCTACCACCAGGACCATGGCAACGACACCGAGGAGTGCTGGCAGCTGAAGAACAAAATCGAGAGGCTCATCCAGGGGGTAGGCTGGACCAATTTAGGAGAGTGCTCGAGCCAAGGAATGGGGTTGACCGCCAGCCCGAGCCCCAATAGCCTCCTCCTCCGAATCTTTGGTTGTCGGCCACATCAATGTGATCGAGGCGGTCAGTAGTCTGTCGAGCTGGAGGGACGATGAAGAAGGTTCAGCACCAAAGAGAGCACGACTAATGAGCTCTCCTTTTCCGACAACGACCTCCAGAAGATACAGCTCCCGTATAACGATGCGTTAGTTGTATCTCTCAATCTGAACAATTATGATGTAGACTGAATCCTTATTGATAGTGGGAGCTCTGTCAATGTTTTGTATCTCGATGTGTTTGTGAGGATGAAATTGCTCATGGAGAATCTTTGAGCCGTGGACTCCACCCTAATGGGGTTCACCGGCGACGTTATTACCCCGAGGGGGTCGTGGCCTTGACGGTCCACGCAGGAGCTTGGCCTC
Source organism: Calamus simplicifolius (assembly GCA_900491605.1). NCBI lineage: Eukaryota > Viridiplantae > Streptophyta > Magnoliopsida > Arecales > Arecaceae > Calamus > Calamus simplicifolius. Next base: position 293,597 of record UESW01004652.1, read on the forward strand.
GCGTTGCCACTATCCACACAAATTTTCTGGTGACCAAACTTTGGTCGCCTACAATGCAATCTTTGGAAGAGAAAGTTGAAATATAGACTTGCAGGAAAGCATGGCAACTTGAAATTTACAAATTAGTACATATACTGACATGGTTTTTTAAATTTAAATAATATATAATGCATCCATTATTTTGTTCATTAAAATAATTTTAAGCCTTCATGGCCTTACTGCATTTACATTGGTTCTACATGACGGTTGGTTTTTCACCATGATCAAATAGTTGAAATGAGTGTCATCAAATCTCTTCACAATACTTACATCTAATCTCTTTGATTAATGAGCTATTTTGTTTTCTCCTTCTTAATTCTTTAACATAAGCTTACACCTCCATATAGACTTACACTATGTGGCCATACATGATATATCTTTGACAACATTAAAGCTAAAATCTATTGATTTTTACCATCAAGTTTGATATTCGATTTAAGACCTTGTACCGCTCCTGCACATACATGCGAAAGTATCATTTTTGCTGCCAACAGCATCCTCATGCATCCTAATGCTTATTTTCCTCTCCATTCAATATTACTTTATATGCTTACTAATGTTCCCAGCATTTCAATTCAGGTGCCACAAAAGGTGCAATGGTTGCGAGCAACCTGCTGAAACCAATGATTGGTCGGGGAGAGTTGCCCTGTATTGGTGCAACAACCTTTGAAGAATATCGTAAATACATTGAGAAAGATCCAGCTTTGGAACGTCGGTTCCAGCAAGTTTATGTTGACCAGCCTTCTGTTGAAGACACAATCTTTATACTGCATGGATTGCGTGAAAAATGTGAGCTGCACCATGGGATCCGTATATCTGACAGTGCACTTGTGGAGGCTGCAATTCTTTCAGATCGTTATGTCACTGAGCGCTTTTTGCCTGATAAAGGTAAATTTCTGATAAAAATCCTCTTTGATCCCCCCTTGAATAAGACAGACAGGGGTACCTTTTTGTATGCTCAAAAATCATAATATCGGTCTAAACTTTGAAGAAGAAATTTTATTGTTTAATGAAATGCTGGATTCTTAGATATTTGCCTGGGCTGCAGCTATTGATTTAGTTGATGAGGCTGCTGCTAAATTGAAAATGGAGGTTACGTGGAAGCCAACTGCTCTGGATGAGATTAATCGCTCTGTGCTGAAACTAGAGATGGTGCGTCTCTCTTTAACTAAGGATACATACAAAGCTTCAAAAGATAGGTTGATAGACGTTGAAGCTGAATTGGCACTTCAGAAAAAGGAGCAAACTCAACTTGCCGAGCAGTGGGAGCATGAAAAGTCAGTATTGACTCGTATTCAGTCCATAAACGAGGAGGTACAGAGAATTATTTCCTATTATTGTGGAATTTATTTTCTAATAGAATATGCATATCATCCAATTTTTTCATGTTTACTGTTGAGGTGAATATAGTGTGATTAGGACTGGTAAGTTAATCTGCAACTAACAATATAAGAAATTTGGTTGAAAGAAGAATGTTTACTGTTCCAACTCTTGTTCTATTGTTCAAACATTTAGAATGTTGTGCATACATAGAATGAGGAAATCAAATATATAAGAAATGCATAGGTGGTGGCTTTCTGAGTGCACTGTCTAAAGTGAATAGTTCTTGAACATGGGAACCTTTTATAAGTGTCAGGACAAATCAGTAAAAATCTGCAAACGGATGCAAACAATTAAGGGCAGGTATAATGATTGGACCTTCTCTCTACAGCTCAATGAGTAGGAAGGTCAGTCCCCACACCCTCTTTATATTCAGGTTGGCTGCGTGTGTCATGCTCTGATATTTGTTCGAAATCAAGGTTATATTCTGGTGCCTTAAAGTCAGGGCATCAAGTGATCTGTGCGGTTGCTTTTATCTTAACAAAGTTTCACTTTTCATGAATGAAGAAATGGGAATTCAACCTTGATTTATGGGGTTTTAGTTTATTACTCATCATGTACTGTTTTTGTATTTGTACTATGTTTTTGTGTTGCTGCCTGTGACTCGGTCTGCTAGATTTGTGTTTCTTGCTGACCCTATTGTTCCTTGACACAGATTGACAGGGTGAACCATGAGATCCAGCAGGCAGAACGTGAATATGATCCTAATCAAGCTGCTAAATTGAAGTATGGGAGCCTTAATAACTTGCAAAGTCAACTTGAAATTGCAGAGAAGGAACTGGATGAATACAAAAATTCAGGGAAGTCGATGCTCAGAGAAAAGGTTACTCAAAATGACATTGCGGAGATTGTTAGCAAATGGACAAAAATTCCCGTTTCCAAGTTGCAACAGCCTGAAAGAGAGAAACTGCTGCATTTAGAAGAGGAATTGCACGAGCGTGTTGTGGGTCAAGACCCAGCAGTGAGAGCAGTGGCGAAAGCTATTCAGCGCTCAAGGGCTGGCTTGTCGGACCCAGGCCGTCCGATTGCTAGCTTCATGTTCATGGGCCCTACAGGAGTTGGCAAAAGCCCTTGCGTCTTATTTGTTCAACACTGAGGAAGCTCTTGTGACAATAAACATGAGCGAGTACATGGAAGAGCATGCAGTCTCAAGATTGATTGGAGCTCCACCTGGTTATGTTGGATATGAGGAAGGTGGCCAGCTGACCAAGACAGTACGCAGGAGACCTTATGCTGTTATATTGTTTGATAAAATGGAGAAGGCCCATTCTAATGTGTTCAATGTTTTCCTTCAAATACTGGATGATGGGAGGGTGACTGATGGACAAGGTCGCACTGTTAGCTTCACCAATACGATCATCATCATGACATCGAATGTGGGTTCCGAGAATATATTGAATATGAATGATGAGAGTGTGTCTAAGGATGCTGCCTATGAGGCAATTAAAGAGAGGGTGATGGTAGAGGCAAGATCCAAATTCCGCCCTGGGTTTATGAAACGTATTGATCAATATATCATTTTTTGGCCTCTGGACCGTGAACAAGTAAACAGTATTGTCAGGTTACAGGTATGGGTTCTTGTTGAATTCCGATGTTTTAGTAGCTGCCTTGCAAATTGCTTTATGTTCATTTAGCTTTTTTCCTAAGAGATATCTCAGCAGTTTGGATATTGACATCTTCCCCTCCTATCCCTCTCGCTGTCATTCATGGATGATGTTTGCATGGACCAAAGGAAAATGTTGGTATTGTATTATTATTAGCATTTCATATTACACTAAAATAGTATCTCAAAATAAGTTTGAAAGTGAATATTTTGGTCCTTGATTCCCATGAATGATTGCTTGTCTATTTCTAGTTTCTACTCTATTTTTCTATTTTTATGAGCCTTTTCAATTGTCAAATATTTCTATATGCCAATAGTCTGTGAATTCAAACAATCCCTCACATATTGCATGCATGCGATGCGGTCCCTCAGCCTCCCACATATCAGGGCCACTTTTGAAACCTTCCACAGCTGACAGGGTTTCATCTTCAAGATAGTGGGGTCGGTATGTGTATATTTCCTAAATATGTGCTCTTTAATGTTCTATGGCTGTGGATATTTAGTCAATTTCTACCCTTAGATTATTTTATTAGAGGTCAGTGCAGTAGAAGCCTCATGTATTAATGCCTTGTCACCCTTCATAAATTCCTTTCTTATGTTTTATACATTTAGTTGCTTCACATCAAATTGTTGATGTAGTGGTTTTAATCTGGAGGTGTAGCTTGAATGATTCAAGTGAATGAGGGAGGGAGCCATTTTCCTTGTACTTTGTTTTACACTCACATGATGGCATCTGTGTAAACAGTTGGAGAGATTACAGAAGCGGGTTGCAGACCGAAAGATCAAAATTCAGGCGACTGATGCCGCGGTTGAGTTCCTGGGAATCCTTGGATACGACCCCAACTATGGTGCTAGACCAGTGAAGCTTGCCATTCAACAGAACGTGGAGAACGAACTGGCAGAGGGTATATTGAGGGAATACTTCAAGGAAGAGGACACCATCTTAGTGGACATTGGAGTCACGGTGTCCTACAATAGCCAGCTTCCTCAGAAAAAGCTTGTGTTCGGTAAACTGAATCCAGAATCGTCAGACAGGCCTGCTCCCGTAGAACAGAGAGCTTTCTTGTGATGTTCCTTTTTTATGCCCTCCCCCTTCAAAGTTTTGTAGGGTGTGAGGATATGTAGACGGTGCTTCTTGATGCTTTATTGCTGTGCATTTGTGTTTCTGATTTCTTGATAGAATATTTTATAGTTGTTCTGAAACTCAGTGGAAGATGAAAATGAGAAAAGAGATGGGGCATATGTGAAATGGTTGACTTTTATTATTATTATTATTATTATTAAAATTTTATCATCAGCATTCTTTAAATATGAAAAGAACTCTTTATATATCAAAATTATATTTTATGTGTGTTGATGAAACTTTTTTATTGAAAATTATATATCATCGGTTCTTTTGTTAATTTTTTGATCTGCTTTTTGATTGACTTGTTTGTCCGTTAAGTTAGGCGGCTCTTTTTAAAATATTATTTAAAATCTATCTACTTATTTTAAAATTATATTTTTTTAATGATAAATAATATTTTCATTATAAATTTAGAAATGGCTTATAAAAATGTGGTTGAGGTTGGAAATACATTACATTGCAATTCGTTAAAATAATTTGTGTTTTATTTGAAGATATTTATGATTAATTGTAAATATAGGATAAATATCTTGTAAGATCTGAATAAAGTATAATTTTTAAATTATCTTTTAGAAGCTTTGGTAGCAATATTTGTTCTACTTTTCATCAATGGTCAAAAAAAACTTTCTTTTGAGCAACTTATATTACAATGAAAAACTTGATTTTTGCATTAGTTTTTTTCTTCATTTGGTATTGTAACTAGAACTAAGTTAAACACTTCAATATCTTCATTATCCTTTTTTTTTTAATTTTATAATAATTAAGTTTTGAAAAGAAGGCATCAGCATGCGAAGTGTACCAGATCTCATTTGGAAAGAACCGTGAAAAGGTAGGAACAACTGGTTAAGTAGTTTATTGCTTGGTTCCACAGCTTGGAAGGATGAACACTTAGCTTTTAGAGTAATGACCCTCTTGAATCGTATTGCTTGATGGCAGACTCAATCAAGAGTGTTCAACTGATATAATGACAACTCATATTTGATGTCAGCTTGCAGGCCATATTGATATCTCACCATACTGCGCATCTTGACGTGTGGTGCCATACCAGGCAGTCAACTCATTCAACTGCTCAGTGTGTCATAGTGCTTTGCTTGAAGTTATTAGAAGTTTTTCATAAATTTGTTAGCGGTAGTTATAGGGCAGGTATTTCTCTTTAAACTTTACACTTGTGGCATCCCAAGTTGTGATGGGTTTCTCATGGGCATGAGCAGTCTTCGATAATTTTTCACCTTACTTTTATACGGTCCTTTGATTTTGATAAATTCAACGCTTTTTCCTTCATGCAACTTATACCGGTTAAAGTAATCTTCGATAGATGTAAGCTAGTCTAAGGTGTCAGGCTCTAGCTTACCATGAAAATAAGTTACCTCAAGTCTAATTCTTTTAAAGATTTCTTCATCAGTGTTATGATTCCTTTGCTAAGTTCTCCAGGGTTGAGGAATTTTAATTGATTTCATTGTGCCATGGAGCATGCTGATTGGCATCTTGAATTAACCCCTTTTTCAAATTGGTTAGTACTTCATTTGTTTGCTATTCCAATTAATCAAATCGATGCTCCAATTATGCAATACGATCTTCTAGGTTGTGCACTATAATCTTTTAAGTTGATACTGTCAGAGGTGCTGCTAATTGAATATAAGGGAAGGCCTCTTGAATTTGATAGGAAGCTTCTCTTGCTGGGAAATTTTCAAACTAAAATAAAATAAGGACAACTATTCTTTGATTTCAGCCCCGTTCCAGCTTATTCTAGGTTTATTTCAGCCTATTTCAGCTTATCCCAGCTTTATTCTGGATTTATTCCAAGCTTATCCTTGCTTATCCTGGATTTATTCTGGGTTTATTCCAGTCCTATTCCGTTATTCTGGAATTATCCTGATCATCTTCTTGCAATCTTTTGTGAATATGGGAATTAGGATAGCGAACCATGGCCTGGATGGTGTGATCTCGCAACCAAATGGGGAGGTGGCCTAGTGAGGTGGAGGGAAAAGTCTTTGTGCATCAGGTGCTTGGTCATGCATCCACCTAAGTCCCTATGGTCATTGCTTCTTTGTGAAGTGGTGGAGCCTTTGTTTGTAAGAACAGGGGAACAAAGAGAGAAAAATCATTATTACATGCTTTTCTCTTTCACTCCGACGAACCTCCGACCTTTTCCCTCTTCAGCACCACAGCCTAGGGGTGTGGACACATTAAAGACTCTGGAAACCTCTAGCGTTCAACGATTCGCCGCCTTCGCTGCTGGCGAGAACGAGGTGAGTCCCCATCATCTGGCCCCTTTAAGTGGTATCAGAGCCATCCTCGCAGGCCATCCCTATTTTTGGTCTAGTGGGTAGCGAGGGAGGGTGAAGAAACAGGCGTGGTGAATTGTTGCCGCCTCCTGTCCCTCGCTATGGCCGTAGGTGCCACATGAAAGGTGTCAACAAAAAGAATTCAAAAAAGATTCAAAAATGGTCATCAAACCTGAAACGATGGCTAGCAACGTCCTCGTCGGTTGTCGGGGACCACCTTCGCCTCCTCACCAACCATCGAAGGCTGGGGACAACCCCTCAATCACGGCCACAAGGGCGGCAAGAGAAACAGGGCCGTCGAATCCACCACTAAGGGGTCATTGTGTTAGAGATTGAAATCTACACAGGCATATTGTATAAATTAATTCATGAAATAATAACATGATCAATGTATTACCTCCAGCCATTGAGTGCTTATTTCTGATCTACCTTCTGAGGATCTGAATCTTGATTGAGTGCTTATTTCTGATCTACCTTCTGAGGATCTGAATCTTGATTGAGTGCTTCCAATCAATGAGCAATCGCATATGAAGGTGTATGCTCTTAGGATTTGCTATTGACCATGGACCCAATTTTTCTCTGGCTTCCATATGATTTTCTTACGTATGATATGACATGAAAAACATTCAGAAAGGATCTTTATTTATAGAGACTTTTTAACTCTCTTTCACCGCCTACTTCCATCAAAGTAGGCCCTTTTAACTTTTTAAAAAAGATATAGTTATCACTTAATTAATTAGTGGATGGATATTGTTGAGAGTTATCTTCAAAGGGGTGGAGTAATCTCTAAGAGGATGGAGTTATCTGCAAGTGGTTACCAAATAAAATAAAATAGGACCATCATCTATGGGATACTCATTCTTCCACTTGGTTTGTATATTTTATTTTAATCCACAATCCTCAACACTGAAAAAGAAATCAATACATGAATCATAGCGATAGGTCCTCTATAATTGAATATTATCTTCCATGTATTATAATGCATTCAATTCCTTTACCACTATTCCAAATGTGACAACATAACTTAATGAATAAACCCTATGCTTATTCAGAGTCCAAAAGAAAATTTTGCTATTTCTCAAAAGTCAAATAATGTGTACACTCGAATGAAAAATAAACAAATAACTTAAATAAAGTTTTATTGTACAAGTAGTTGTCCATGCAACTAAATTTTATCAGGGGACCAATTCCTATTTGTACCACATGATCCTTAAAATTCTTAATTGGCATGCCTTTAGTCAAAGGATCAGCTATCATCAATTCAATGCTAACGTGTTCTAAGGCCACTTTGTTTTCTTTAACACATTCTCTTATGGTTAAATACTTAATGTCGATGTGCTTACTTCGACCACCACTCTTATGATTTTTTAGCAAAAAATACAGCAGCTAAATTATCACAGTACAATTTAAGTGGCCTAGCAATAGAATCAATAATTTTAAGCCCTGAGATGAAACTCTTCAGTCATACACCGTGTGATGTAGCCTCAAAACAAGAAATCAAGTCTGCTTTGCACTCCTCCATGATATGGCTCCACCAGCTAACATAAATATAAATCCTAATATTGATTTCTGAGAATCAAGGTAGCTAGTAAGGTTTGAATCTAAGTAACCCTCTACTCCAAATGATCAGTGGTCTAAACCTGGATTACTCTGATATCTTTCCAACATTTCTACCGCAAATGCAATGTCAAGTCTTGTGCAAACCTGAGCATACATTAGGCTTCTAATAGCTGAAGCATATGGAATGTTGTTGTTGATCCATTTATTGATTTTGATGATTAATAAAGGAATTAAGTATATTTATTTAATTACTAATGAATTTTATAAGTGTTTCATGACTTAAATTTATTTGATCAATTTAAAGGAATTAAGAAATAAATTTTGAATCAAATACAAATCAGAGATTTCAAAGTTTCAGAGCTTGGAGTCGACACCTAGAAAACCTGGAGCCAACCCCATGGCCAATTCAATTTTAATCTGATTTTTGATACAATCCGGAGTCGACACCTAGAGTTTCGGAGCCGACACCTAGAGTTTCGGAGTCGACACTTACAGTGTCTGGAGCCAACTCCGATGCGGGGATAGAACGCTTATTTTTTGAGCATCTTGGAGCCGATACCTACAGTATTCGAGAGCCGACACCTGACGATGGTGAGCCGACACTTACTTTTTTGGAGCTGACTCCTCAACGAACCCGAAAATTTCTATTTTTGGTAAAACGATCTGGAGCCGACACCTGAAAAGTTGGGCCGACTCCAACCTGACTGGGACGAAAATTTAAAATGCCAGATCAGCTCTAACGGTAATATTTCTATTTTACTTTATTTCTAACGGATATATTTTGTTGCAAGGTACACTCCAACGGATAGTTTTCCCAAAAATGGTTTGAAAAAATCTATAAAAAGGGAATCATTCAAAAAGAAGAAAAAAAGAACGGAAAAGAGAAATCCCAATTCAAAAATCCGAAAAAGAGAGAGCCTGAATCTCAAGAGAAAAACCTTCTAGCTCAAATCCACTCCACTCCAAAAAGCTCAAGAGGAATCCAAGGCATTCAAATCAAAGTTTGGTGGATTTCCCAAATTGGAGAAAGAGGATCAGTTTCTTGCTTTTCAATCCTTCTCAACTGCTTCAACTGTGAAGAATCGGAGCTGAGGCTTGATTCAATCAAGGAAGAAGAAGAAAAGAAGAAAAGAAGAAAAGCTCAAAAGCCAACCAACTACAAATCAGGCTTTTCTAAACCTTGTTCATTTACTTGATTATTTGCTCATTGAGGAGCTGTGTACTTGAAAAACAATATTTTTTTGTTTGTGTCTAGTTCAATCTGGGGGATTGAACTAGTGGAGGTAGTCTTACCTCGGTACAAGCTTGGTATAGCTTGTGTTAGGGTTTTGTGCTGGTGAGCCCGAAAAACCGGCTGGGTTCGTTGTGATCCCGGGAAAACAACAAGTTTGAGTTGTGAGCTTGTAAAACAACTCGGCTGTAATCAAGGAAGATTATAGTGTGGACCCAAGTGAATCTTGGGAGTGGACGTAGGTGTTGGATACACCGAACCACTATAAAATCTTTGTGTTTGCCGTGTCTCCTTTATCTCTATCTCTATCTCTATCTTATTGATTGTATTTATTTTGCATCTGCATTCACTTTCACTCACACTAAGCAAACAAATATTTCAAAGGTTTAAATTTTTTAAAGAACCCAATTCACCCCCCCCCTCTTGGGTTGTCATCTGGGCCAACAATTGGTATCAGAGCTAGTGCTCATTAGATTTTGATCACACGATCAAGAGCTAAAGATCCAAATGGCAGCTCAAGTTGGATCATTTGCTGAAGGTCATTCTACGAATAGACCTCCACTGTTTAATGGTTCAAATTATTCATATTGGAAAGCTAGAATGAGGATATTCATTCAAGCTTCTGACTATGAACTATGGGGTGTTATAATTAATGGACCTAGTACACCCACACATGTTATTGATGGCACTATTGTTCCTAAGCCCGAAAGGGACTGGAATGATAATGATAGGAAGATGGCACAGCTTAACGCTAAAGCCATGAATGTTTTATATTGCTCTTTAGATGCAAATGAATTTAATAGAATCTCCACATGTAATTCCGCAAAGGAGATTTGGGATAGATTAGAGGTTACCCATGAGGGTACCAACCAAGTAAAAGAATCTAAAATTAATATTCTTGTTCATAAATATGAGTTGTTTAGCATGGAACAATCTGAAACCATTGCATGCATGTATACTAGATTTACAGATATTGTAAATGGTTTAAAAAGTCTTGGTAAGACATATACTAACTCAGAACTTGTTCGAAAAATTCTTAGGTCACTACCAAGATCATGGGAAGCCAAAATGACAGCAATCCAAGAAGCAAAGGACCTCAACACTTGCCCTTAGAGGAGCTTCTAGGATCACTTATGACCCATGAGTTGACAATGAAGCAGCACGTAGAGGAGGACACAAAGAAGAAGAAGTGATTGCCCTCAAAGCTGCAAAAGAAGAAGAGAGCAGCAGCGATGATGATGATGATGATGAAGAGACTGCTCTCTTAGCTAAAAATTTAAAAGATTCATGAGGAGAAAGAAACCCTTCCACAAGAAGAAATTTGGAGCAAAGTGGGAAGGAGAAAAGAAAAAGGACAAGGACAAAGAAAAGAGAAAGACCCCTTGACTTGCTATGAGTGTAATAAACCGGGGCACTTTAGGAATGAATGTCCTAAATTAAAGAAAGCCTACAAAAAGAAAAAGAAGGCTTATGTGGCGACTTGGAGTGATAGCGAAGAATCTTCTTCCGAAGAAGAACAAAAGGAAGTCGCAAATGTATGTTTTATGGCGGACGACAACGATGAGGTAAGTTCCGATAACCCTTGCGATGAGTTTGCATTTGATGAATTATTTGATGCTTTTAATGAACTTGTCGGCGATTTCAAGGTTTTGAAAAAGAAATACAAGCTTTTGAAAAATGAAAATTCAACTTTCATTAAAGAAAAGGAAGATCTTAATAATGAAGTTAAGAAACTTAAATCTGAAAATAAAATTTTGGTAAAAGAAAAAGAATTAATTTCCAATGAAAATGATAAACTAAGGAAAGAGGTTGAAAAATATAAGAACATAGTTGATAAGTTTACCTTAAGCTCAACTAAATTGAACATGTTATTAAATAGTCAAAAAGCAGTTTTTGACAAAGCCGGATTTAGGGTATAACACTTTTAGAAAACAAAAATCACTGAAAAATATTTTTGTGTGCTGGCCAAAGTAATTTTACATGCTTTAAATGTAATCAAAAAGGACATAAATCTTATGAATGTAAAATTCTAAAACCTAATAAAAACTTAAATATTAAAGGAAAGAAAATATGGGTTCCAAAAGGAACAGTTTTTATTGCTACTAACCATGAAGGACCCAAGAAAGCTTGGGTACCTAAACATAAGACTTGATCATCTTTGCAGGAGTGTCTTGCGGCCAAAAGATCAAAGCGAAAGTGGTATCTTGATAGCGGCTGCTCAAGGCACATGACGGGTGACAAAGATCAATTCATCACCCTCGAAAGCAAAAGAGGAGGAGTAGTTACATTTGGGGATAATGGCAAAGGCCAAATCTTGGGGTTTGGTAACATTCAAATAACTCCCTCCACATATATTGAAAATGTCTTATATGTTGATGGTTTGAAACATAATTTAATTAGCATTAGTCAATTATGTGACAAAGGTTTTAAAGTATCATTTGAATCTTCTATATGCACAGTTGCTAATCCCATTGATAATAGCATTGTTTTTATTGGAAATAGAAATGGCAATGTATACTTGATTGACTTAGACAATTTGTCTACTAATAATCATTGCTTAGTTGCTAATAATGCTAATATGAATGAGATTGGTTGGTTGTGGCATCGAAGATTAGGTCACGCAAGCACACACCTGATTTCAAAACTAATTAGAATGGATTTAGTAAAAGGACTACCTAAAATAGATTTTGAAAATAACAAAATATGTGATGCATGTCAGTTTGGAAAACAAACGAGAAAGTTCTTTTAAATCTAAAAATGTTGTTTCAACTTCTAGGCCATTAGAGCTACTTCACATGGACCTTTTTGGACCAACTAGAACCACAAGTCTAGGAGGAAAGAAATATGGTCTTGTGATAGTAGATGATTACTCTAGATTCACTTGGGTAATATTTTTAGCTCACAAAGATGAGACTTTCTCGATATTCCTGAAATTCTTCAAGAAAGTAACAAATGAGAAAAACACCCATAGTGTCTCTAAGAAGTGATCATGGAACTGAATTTGAAAATCACTTATTTGAAAGTTTTTGCAATGAAAATGGTATTAATCATAATTTTTCTGCACCAAGAACCCCTCAACAAAATGGAGTAGTTGAAAGGAAAAATAGAACTCTAGAAGACATGGCCCGTACCATGCTATGTGAAAGTAAACTCCCGAAATACTTTTGGGCGGAAGCTATTAACACAGCATGTTACATCCTAAATAGAGCATTAATAAGACCTATTTTAAAGAAAACACCTTATGAATTATGGCATGATAGAAAACCCAACATTAAATATTTTCATGCATTTGGTTGTAAATGTTTTATTCATAATAATGGTAAAAATAACTTAGGTAAATTTGATGCAAAATCTGATGAAGGAATATTCTTAGGTTATTCAACAACTAGTAAAGCATATAGAGTGTTCAATAAAGAAAGTTTAATTGTTGAAGAATCTATTCATGTAGTTTTTGATGAATCTTTAGCATCAAGTTCCAAAAGGATTGATGATGAGGAAGATACAAACATTCTCGAAAACATCTTGAAAAACTTAATATTGATGTATCTTCAGATCATGAACAAGAAGCTAAAGATAATGATTCGCCTAATGCTGATGTTATTAATACTAATCATAATGATGTAGATCTACCAAGAGATTGGAGATACGCTTATAGTCATCCCAAGGAATTGATTATAGGTGATCCATCTCAAGGAATAAGAACTAGATCATCTATGAGAAATATTAGTAATCACCTTGCATTTGTTTCTCAAATTGAACCTAAAACCATTGAAGAAGCTGAAAAAGATAATAATTGGATGTTAGCTATGCAAGAAGAATTAAACCAATTCACTAGAAATAATGTATGGACATTAGTGGAAAGACCTAAAGATCATTCTGTTATAGGATCAAAATGGGTTTTTAGAAATAAACTAGATGAAAATGGCATAGTAATTAGAAACAAAGCTAGATTAGTTGCAAAAGGATATAATCAAGAAGAAGGTATTGATTTTGATGAAACCTTTGCACCTGTAGCTAGATTAGAAGCCATTAGGCTATTACTTGCATTTGCATGTCACATGAACTTTAATTTATTTCAAATGGATGTCAAAAGTGCATTTTTAAATGGATTAATAAATGAAGAAGTATTTGTTGAACAACCACCGGGATTTGAAGATCATGAATTTCCAAATCACGTTTTTAAATTGCACAAAGCTTTATATGGTTTGAAACAAGCACCTAGAGCTTGGTATGATAGACTAAGTAAATTTTTGATTGAAAATGATTTTACAAGAGGAAATGTTGATAAAACATTGTTTTTGAAAAGAAAAGATAAAGATTTACTTGTAGTTCAAATTTATGTTGATGACATTGTATTTGGTGCTACTAACAATCTTCTATGTCAAGAGTTTGCTAAGTTAATGCAGGGAGAATTTGAAATGAGCATGATGGGAGAACTCAATTTCTTCCTTGGACTCCAAATCAAACAAAGCAAAGAGGGAATCTTTATCAACCAAACAAAGTACACAAGAGAAATTCTAAAGAAGTTTGGTATGGAATCAATCAAACCCCTCGGAACACCAATGAGTCCTTCATGCAAGCTGGACAAAGATGAAGAAGGTAAGAAGGTTGATCAAAAATATTATCGAGGTATAATCGGATCCCTACTTTACTTAACTGCAAGTAGACCAGACATAATGTTTGCTGTTTGCTTATGTGCTAGATTTCAGTCTGAACCTAAAGAATCACATTTAATTGCTGTTAAAAGAATTCTTAGATACCTTAGTGGAACAAAAAATGTAGGTTTATGGTATTCTAGAGACTCAACATTAAATCTGATTGCTTATTCTGATTCTGATTATGCTGGATGTAAGTTAGATAGAAAAAGCACAAGTGGTGCATGCCAATTTTTAGGAAGTAACTTAATCTCATGGTTTAGCAAAAAGCAAAATTCGGTTGCATTATCTACTGCTGAAGCAGAATATGTTGCAGCTGGAAGTTGCTGTGCTCAAATCCTATGGATTAAGAGACAACTTGAAGACTATGGTATCACACTTGATAAGACACCTATAAGATGTGATAATACAAGTGCAATCAATCTAACTAAAAATCCAATTCAACACTCAAGAACAAAGCATATTGAAATTAGATATCACTTTATAAGAGAACATGTTGCCAATAATGAAATTTGTCTTGATTATGTGAATACTGAAGAACAACTGGCAGATATATTTACAAAACCCTTAAGTGAAGAGAGATTTTGTTATCTTAGAGGAGAATTAGGAGTTTGTGATCCTTTGGAATAATTTTCTGAAACTCTTAAGAACAACTATCTAGATTTCATCAATTTCTTGAAAAATCTCGATATTCAATAAGGAAATCTATCTAGATTTGATTCATTGTTCCCCAATTGCTAAGATTTTCTAGAGTTTGATGATTAATTTGAATAGTTTCAGATCCTTTGAAACTTGATTTTTTATCTCTGAAACTTTAGAGTCGACTCTAACAGTTTGTGGAGTCGACACCTTAGTTTTGGTCTGAAGCCGACATTAGAGCCGACTCTAATTCGAGCGCTGACTCTTTCGTTCGGAGCCGACACCCAGTTTTCGGGAGTCGACTCTAGGTCGAACTAGGTCAAAAAAAAGGCGGAGTCGACCCCAAATCATTTTATCGTCTCCCAAAACCCTCCAAGGAGTTCCAAAGCCTTTCCAACCTCCCCAATCTTCTCAAAACGATTACACATTCCAATCAACTCAATGGCACCCAAGAGGCGCGGTTTCGTCGGAGGAGCGTCCGTTCCACGAGGCGACGATTCGGAGGCAACCCTCGCCATCCTCCTCTTCGGCCACTCAAGAAGATTCCCTCCTTCACCTCTTCACCCAAAGTAGATCAACTAGCCGGTAAGACTATCACAACTGGAAGGAAGGTCAACTTTGATTTCTTTGAGTCGGAGGGCTTCTCAATAGGAAGATTTAAAAGAAATGGGGTGGGAAAAGATTTGTTCATTAGATATCCCCACTTATCCTGCCCTAGTGAGAGAATTTTACAATGATTTGAGTAGAGGAGAAGGCGGTTTAGTCAGTATTGTAAGAGGAACTAGAGTTAATAACTGCTGAAATCCTTGGAAATCTGTTGGAATGCCCACAATTGGTATTATGGAATATCAGCATGATGATAGAAGTGGTGCATTGTCAAGAATGTTAGGGAGGGATGTAACCGAGTTTGAGGAAATTCTTGCTAATCAATTAAATGGAGCTCAGGTTACTACACAACATATGTGGAGAATTTTATTCCCCAAAATTGGTAGATTTGAGTACGTCTCGGAGCGAGACATTCTTTTGATGGATTGTATTATAACTGGAAGGCCAGTCAACCTAGCTGGCATGATGATTGGTTATATGGCAGAGGCTGCTACAAAGAAAAGATCTACACTGCCATATGGTATGGTTCTGACATGGTCTTTAGAAGCCAAGGTGTGCTAATTATGGAGAATGAACCCTAAGGAAATGAAGGCACACTGACTATTATAGTATTCTACTATTCATCGGATGGGCTTCAAAAGTTAATGGATCTGGGAAGGAAAGGAAGCTGAGAGAGATAGAACTGAAGGCCAGAGTAGAAGATCCCTGGACCATCCACTGCGGGACCATCAGTCCCTGATCCATTTACAGCTGGACCATTCAGCTCCTTCCTGAGCACAGTTCCCTCTCCTCCACATCTGCTGTTACTGCTTCTGGAGATTCTCTGCAGAGGAGAGTTGAGAGCAGTTGCTGAATATGACAGTCAGAGATATGAGATTAATCAATTAAAAGAAGACTTTAATCAAAAAGAAGAACTTAAAGAATTTGTGAATTGAAACTTTTCCAAAGGTGAATCCTTTGCTGAACTTCACAAAATCTCAAAGCTTGACATTGTTGATGAAGCTTAAAACTTTTAAGCTTCAATTGATGTAATGAAAATCATTGGTCACAAAAGAATTGTAGGAAAACTTTTGATTTGAATTTTAATTTTGATGAGTATTTACATTTTGATTTGATTTTTTTGAGTATGAAGGTATATTTTGGAATCTAATGTTCTTACTTTTGAATAAATGAAATTACTTATGAATGTTACTTTTGAATGCAATTGAAATTTCTTTACCTTTTGTTGATTACAAAAAAGAGATTTTTTAATATGCTTTAAAAACTTTTATTGCTGATAACAAAAAAGGGGGAGAGATGGTTGAATGAAAAAAAAAAAATTTTAATGAAAGAAAAAAAAGAAAGAAAGGGGAAAAATTTGTTTATGCAAAAGAAAGAAATTCAATTAAAAAAAATTTTTATTATAGGGGGAGCTATTCAATGCAGGGGGAGCTTAACAACAAGCTTAATTGCAATTTTCTGTACATTTAGTTTAAATGTTCATAATTGATGGCTTATATAGAACTCATGCATAATTTTAAAAGTTCACTTTGAATATTGGCATCAAATCCTTCATTAAAAATGTTTTAAGCTTTAAAATGACTATAATCTTTAGTTCGAATGAATTTTTTGAATGCATATACTCAAAGTTTTTGTTATCATCAAAAAGGGGGAGATTGTTGACCCAATTGATGATTTTGATGATTAACAAAACTATTTGAGTATAACACTAATGATTTTGATTAAGTTTTTGATTAAAATTTGATCAAAAAGGATTAAATGGATCAATTCAGGTAAATTGCTTAGAGTCGACTGATCCGAATCCAGTATCTGGGAGTTCAGACTAGAGTCGACTCCGAGACAGAGCCGACTCCGATCGACAGAAGTTAGAGTCCCCGACAAAGTTTTTGTCGACCCCGAAAAAGTCAGACCGACTCCAGAGAACTCCAGAATTAAAGTTAGAGCCGACTCCAGAAAAGTTAGAGTCGACTCCAACCCACCTGGAACGAAAAATCAAATTGCCAGATCAGCTCTAACGGTAATATTTCTATTTTACTTTATTTCTAACGGATATATTTTGTTGCAAGGTACACTCCAACGGATAGTTTTCTTCCAAAAATGGTTTGAAAGAAAATCTATAAAAAGGGAAGACTATCATTCAAAAAAAGAAGAAAAAAAGAAAAAAAAAGAAAAAGAGCCTGAAGCCTGAATCAAGAGAAAAACCTTCTAGCTCAAATCCACTCCACTCCAAAAAGCTCAAGAGGAATCCAAGGCATTCAAATCAAAGTTTGGTGGATTTCCCAAATTGGAGAAAGAGGATCAGTTTCTTGCTTTTCAATCCTTCTCAACTGCTTCAACTGTGAAGAATCGGAGCTGAGGCTTGATTCAATCTAGCAAGGAGAAGAAGAAAAGAAGAAAAGAAGAAAAGCTCAAAAGCCAACCAACTACAAATCAGGCTTTTCTAAACCTTGTTCATTTACTTGATTATTTGCTCATTGAGGAGCTGTGTACTTGAAAAACAATATTTTTTTGTTTGTGTCTAGTTCAATCTGGGGGATTGAACTAGTGGAGGTAGTCTTACCTCGGTACAAGCTTGGTATAGCTTGTGTTAGGGTTTTGTGCTGGTGAGCCCGAAAACCGGCTGGGTTCGTTGTGATCCCGGGAAAACAACAAGTTTGAGTTGTGAGCTTGTAAAACAACTCGGCTGTAATCAAGGAAGATTATAGTGTGGACCCAAGTGAATCTTGGGAGTGGACGTAGGTGTTGGATACACCGAACCACTATAAAATCTTTGTGTTTGCCGTGTCTCCTTTATCTCTATCTCTATCTCTATCTTATTGATTGTATTTTGTTTTGCATCTGCATTCACTTTCACTCACACTAAGCAAACAAATTTCAAAGGTTTAAATTTTTTTAAAGAACCCAATTCACCCCCCCCCCTCTTGGGTTGTCATCTGGGCCAACAGTTATGTATTTGTTCCCATTCAAGTTCATTTTTAGGGCACTGGTTCAAAGTGAACTTCACCTTTCACTATGGGTGCAACACTGGGTAAACAATCTTTCATCTAAAATCTCTCCAAGACTTTATTGATATAAGTTTCTTGAGACAATCCTAAAATGTCTCGAGATCTTTCTCTATGGATCTTAATGCCAATGATATAAGATGCCTCACTCATATCTTTCATATCAAAATTCTTGGAGAGAAATCGTTTCACCTCATGTATTAACCCTTTATCATTGGTTGCAAGTAGAATGTCATCACATATAGGACTAAAAAATAAATTTTGCTCTCACTAACCTTTTGGTATATACATTGATCCATGATGTTCTCTTCAAAACCAAAGAAAGAGATCACATCATAAAATTTTTAAATACCACTGACGTGAGGCTTGTTTCAATCCATATATAGATTTTTTAAGCTTGCAAACCAAATGCTCACCATCACTAGAGAAAAATCCTTCATGTTGTTTCATATAAACCTCTTCCTCGAGATCTTCGTTAAGAAATATGGTTATCACATCCATTTGATGTAACTCAAAATCAAAATAAGCTACCAATGTCATAATTATCTAGAAAGAATCTTTCTTATATACATGAGAAAATGTCTTCGTGTAGCCGATTCCTTTCCTCTGAATGAACCCTTTGGCAATGAGCCTTGCTTTATGTCTCTCAATGTTGCCTTGTGAGTCTTTCTTTGTTTTTAAAGATCCATTTACATCTAATGGCTTTTACACCATCAGGCAACTCAACGAGATCCTAGACTCGATTAGATGCCATAGAATCCATCTCATCCTTCATAGCATTGTACCACAAGTTTGATTCCTTAGAACTCATGGCTTGTATAAACATTTTAGGATCATTTTTGGCTCCAATGTTATAGTTAGATTCCTGTATATACACAATATAATCACTAGAAATGGCTGATTTCTTTAGTCTAGTTGATCTTCTTATTATTGTGTCAATGACCTCCTGAGGAGTATCTTGCACAACTGATTATTGTTGAACAATAGGATCTTCTAGATTATTATCAGCAACCTATGGAATCTCAATGACTGGTTGTCGAGCACCTATTTGAGCTTGAGGGGCGCTATGAATGACAACAAATCTCTTACTTGAAGTGAAAGCTGGAATATCTGAATGTTCTTTCTCAAAAGAAGCCAATTAATACTGAGATTGATCACTCCCACTGATCAAGTCATTCTCAAGAATTTTACATTTCTTGATTTCACAATCCTAGTATTGTGAGATGGATAATAAAATCTATAACCTTTGGACTTCTCAGCATATCTAATAAAATATCCACTAATAGTCCTTAGGTACAGTTTCCTTTCTTATAGATTATAAACTTACTTTAGATGGGCATCTCCAAACACGCATATGTTGCAAACTTGTTTTCCAACCTTTAAATAACTCAAATGACATTTTGTAAACATCCTTGGTTAGAACTCAATTTAATATATACGTGGTTAGAACTCAGTTTAATATAATCAACTGAGCCTGCTCTCGGCTCCTTGGCCCTTCACTCAATAGGAGATGGATATCCTTGGATCATTTCCTCCAGCTTCGGGCCAACGGAGATTCCTGATCGTTGCCATCGACTACTTCACTAAATGAGTCGAAGTTGAGGCGTTAGCCAAAATTACCGAGAGCAAGGTGAAATCCTTCTTCTGGAAGTCCATCATTTACCACTTTGGGCTACCTCACACTCTCATCACCCGATAATGACCGGCAATTTAACAATGCTACATTCAAGACATTCTGCATCGAGCTGAATATCTGCCACTGATTCACTTCTGTCGGACATCCACATACCAACGAAGAAGTGGAAGTTATGAATCGGACCATCCTTAGGGACTCAAGACCCGGTTGGATGAATTCAAAGGCAATGGGTGGAGGAACTCCCAAGCGTGCTATGGGCCTATCATACAACTCCAAGGATCCCCATAGGAGAGACTCCCTTCAGTCTTGTGTTTGGATCAAAAGCTGTCATCCCTGTGGAGATCGGCCTTCCGAGCCCCAGAGTGGAGTCATATAATAAAGAAGGCAACCCCGCTCAATTGAGAGCCAACCTTGATCTCATCGACGAGGCGCATGACCAAGCGCGGCTCAGAATAGCCGCCTTTCGCCAATGAGAAGCAAAATATTATAACACCTGAGTCCAATCCAAGACATTTTGCCCTAGAGACTATGGTTTTTAGGTGAGCAAGCCAACGGAGGGGAGCAAGCTATCTCCAAACTGAGAAGGCCCTATCGAGTCACCGAAGCACTTCACCAAGGAGCATACCGGATCGAAGGGCTTGATGGGTGACCAATCCCATGCACTTGGAATATGGATAACCTCCGCCGATATTATCAGTAATCTATGTATTCAACTAATGATAATAAGAGTTCGAGTATTGTCATTTCATCCGACTTAGAAGATTCAACAACCCCTAGGCCGGCCAAAGACATCCCTAAGGTGGTTCCAAAAAGGACCCCGACAGCCCAGCGACTTCGGGTCACCTTCGGGGTTCAAAAAGGCTTTTGACAAGTGCTGCAATTATCAGGTCATCCTCGGGCTGGCCGAGAAACCTCCGAGATGGTTCAAGACCTATGGTTCCAATAACTCGAGTCAAAAAGGCTCTCGACAAGTGTTGCGTTCATCAGTCACCCCCGGGCCGGCCAAATGAACGGGGAAGGGAGGGTTCATCAAAGCAAACAGATAGGGTGGGGGGGGGGGGGCGAGGGTTTTAAGGGTAGTTTAGAAATTAAATTTTTTTAAAAAATTTATGGATGTACTGAGAAATTTTGGTGGTGCAAATAGAAGCTCCCCCTTCAAAAAAGGATTTATATAAAAATAGAGTGGATAGCTTCGGCGAGGGCGTACATAACATTGGGGTTTCCGGCTCTGTTTTTTTTTACGAAAGAGAAGAAAGTAAGTGTAATTTTAAACATAATTATCAAATAGATTTAATATAAATTATCGATAAATTGAATAGGTTATGACTACCAAACGTAATCCAAAGATGGACTGATACTTGAACTCTAAACGGCCCTTGTCTTTTTTTCTAACTAATTTTTAAATTTAAAGATCTTTTTTTCTAACTAATTTTTAAAATTTAAAGATTTAAAAAAAACTTGCGCATTTATAAGATGGATGTCTAGATCCTGAAGAACTTCTCGATCTAACACCTTCCAAGCCAACTTTAGGTAGCCTTCATGCATAGAGCCATGGGTTTTGAATCCCTTCTCTTCTCTCTTCTGCTCTTCTTAGCTTCTCTTTGGGTCTAGGAAAGAATGTGACAGCGACCGTAATCTGTGCAACCCTTGACTGGTGGCCCATAAACAAGTGTCTATGGCATATAAGGGATTAAATCGTTCATGACTTCATAACTTCATATCTCTCAACTTTAATTTTGCCATGACTTGATTATTTAATTCTTAGTTTAGTTTTCCGGAACGACCAAGTGATCAAAAACCACCTAAAGAAGCTGGCCACTACCTGGTCCAGATAAATTTCAAGTAATTTTAGTATTCTTTTTTTTAGTTTTTTTCTTAAATGAAACAAAATCGTGGCATGATAGAGAACCACAAATCTAACATCATATTGAAATCATGAGATTTTCAAGGTTTATTATTAAGAATTATTGCAGTTTCAGGGATTTAGAATTCCTTAAGTTTTCTTGTAGGATCCATTTAGCATTGCTTTTCCAAAGGCAAGATACTTCTTCGAAGGTTATAAGTATTTTATTGTTTTTAAGATCTTAGTAAAATTTTTGAAGCAATCTTTTCTCATCTATAAGATAAAAATTATCAATAAAAGGAAAAGCTTTAATTTAAAATTTTTGGTTAAAAACTCTACCAAAACGTATAATGAAGCGTTTTAATTAATGAGAATTCTGTATGAACAAAAAACTATAATATTCTCATGATAATATAATATATAATAACATGTAATAATATTATTATAAAAAATACTACATAATACAATATTATTATAATTACTATACAATTATTTAACATTTAATAATAATAATAGCATCATATAATATTACAACATAGTATTATAATATTATATTAAATAAAATAAATATAGATATATTTAATATACTAGCTGAAATTGAGCTTTAATGCAATGATAAAATTGCTTAATTGTGATTAAAATGTCATGATTTTTTTTTGGTACAAGCGGGCGATCACACAAGTCTAATGTGAGTCAGCCCAGAAAGATCCGAATACATAATTAACTGTAATAGAGAAGGACAGGGGTCGTCCGGCCTCCAGCTCCATGAACCAGTATGCTGGGCCATAGAAGAAGCCACCCAGTCCGCCACTGAGTTGGCTTCACGATAAGTATGGCGAATCTGGGCGCAGTCAACCTCCCGCAGCAAAGACCAAATATCCGAAAGAATCGGATTAGCAGGGTGAGAATGGCCTCTCTCTTTCTGTAGCCAAGAGATGACTGTCATGGAATCTCCCTCAATAAAAATCCTCTGAGCATGAAGAGTCCGAACAGCATAAGAAATGCCCGCCCAAGCCGCATAAAGCTCGGACATTGGGACAGAGGAGTCTAGAGAACCAAAGCCTCCAGCTCCCAATAATTCACCATGAGGACCACGGATGACGAAAGCAGACCCAGCAGTTCTATCACGGACACTCCCGTCAAAGTTGATTTTGACCAACCCTGGAGGGGAGGCTCCCAGGAGATGAAAATCGGATGCCGATTCACTGCCGAGGCAGCAGGGGATCCCCAGAGGCCAGAGTCGTCAGTACCAACACGAAAATAGTCCGCGACCAATGAACGAATCTTCCTAACAGTCCTGAGAGAAGAAATAGAATCATCCGTGAAAAGAAGCTGGTTCCTCGAGAGCCAAATCTGATAAGCCGTGGCGGCCCAAAGACAACTATGCTACAGAGATCTCTACGAAGCTCAAGAAGGAAAGTGGAGCGAGGGGATCCCAACTCGTCCTCCCTATCAAGATAGCCCACCATGTGCCATATCAGTCTAGCTCTGGGGCAGGTGAATATAGCATGCTCAGGAGACTCCTCCTCCAACCTGCAAAAAGGACAAATGACTGAATTGGCAGACCCTTCGAGAGAGAAGGGCACAGGTTGGGAGACAGTCCCACAGAACCTTCCAAATGAAAAGTTGCATCCTGGGAAGGGTAGGGAGCTTCCAAATCCACGCAGCATCCATCGAGCGCTGCGAAACCGGCCTGAACATCTTCATCAAGTCTCTGGTAGGAACCCTAGAAAGATAAGATCTCTGCCAGAGTCTGGAGTCAGATAAGCGGCCAGGAATAAGAGGCATCAAAAGAATACGCCTAGAAAGCTCCAGCCCGAAGAACCGGGTCACCGAAGGGATATGCCAGGCAGGGGGATCGAGGGAAATCAAATCCTTACCCTTAAGCGGGAAGGGATATCAATACTGATAAATGATGGCCAACGGGAGAGAGGAAGCTCAGAATCCAGGTATCATGGATAACATCTATCGATGATCCATCTCCAATCATCCAAGATATATTCCCCAGGATAGCCTGACCGAACCGACATACCTCCTTCCAAAAAGGAGAGCCTCCCCGAGACGGCCTGATATGTAAATCCGACGTCCAAGCACCATACCTAGCTCGCATCAGGGAACTCCAAAGACAATGTGGCTCCAAGAGAAATGTAGATGCATGTCTAGCGAGAATGGCATCCCTTCTAACAATCAGAGACTGTATTCCAAGACCGCCATCTTGGATGGGCATACAGACCAAATCCCAGGATAGCAGATGAGTACCATGTCCTTCCTGCATAGAAGCCCAAAGAAAATCTCGGAAACATCTCTCAATCCTCTTAAGGCATGTGATCGGAATGACAGTGTTCGATAGAAGGTACAGGGGGAGAGAGAAAAGAACCAAACGAATAATAATGACCCTGGCCATCATCGAGAGGCCTAAACCACCTCCTGCCCAACAATGTCCCAGTAATGGCAGTAGAAGAAAGGCGGAAAGCCGTCAGGCCCAGGGGCCTTGTTCGGACCGAGCTCCCAAAGAGCTTCCCTAATCTCTTCCGCTGAAATAGATCTGGCAAGCATGATATTATCCGAGGAAGAGACCTTCCCTGAAATAGGAACCTGAATAACCAGACCCCCTCACCAGAGGACTCAGCCCACCTGGACTGGAAAAAGTGAAAAAGCATGCTCCTAATAGAGTGGGAGTCCTCCTGTATAATCCCCTCATCATCAACCAATCTCCGGATCCTGTTAGCAGCACACCGCTTCAGAGTTGCCTGATGGAAGAACCTAGTGTTGTGGTCGCCATCACGGATCCACTGAAACCTTGACCTCTGCCACCAATACACCCTGCTGCCGCAGAAGTGAGTGATGCCGAGCAAGCTTTCCCCTAAGGGTAGAGAGATCAGAGTCCAACAGAAAACCGTCCAGGTCTTCCTTAGTCTGAATGGCACAAATATCGTTTTCAACATGTTCAATTTGTCTAACCAAATCCCCAACTCCAATCTATTCCATCTGGATAATCTGTGCCTGGCCATCTTAAGACGGTGAGATATGCGATAAACAACATTGCCCCTGACAGGAAGGTGCCAGATCTGCAAAATGATAGAACGAGCAGCAGAGTGAGCCGTCCAAAACTGCTCAAATCTAAACTGCTTATGCTGATGCTGATCAACCTCCGTGGATATGAGAATAGGGCAATGATCAGAAGCGATCCTGGACAGATGGGAAACAGTAGCCGCTGGGAATAAGTGAAGCCACTAAGTCGTTGCCATAGCTCTATCAAGCCTTCCCAAACACGAGCCGACCCCTGACGATTATTGCACCAGGTAAATTGGGGTCCCGAATACCCTAAATCCAGCAACCCAGCAGTAACAATGAAAGATCTAAATTTGCTGATATCAGCTGAGCCAGTTACACGTCTGCCCCCTTGTTTCTCACTAGCCTCAGTAATGCAGTTGAAATCCCCAGCAATGATAGTAGGAATACCTTGAGGTAGAAGGGAGTTAGTTCAGCCCAAAGAACCCTTCTCTCCCTATAGTCCGTGCTAGCGTAGACCGCCGATAAGAGCCAAGGGTCAGAAGATCCCTCAGAGACGACCAGAGTGACCTGCTGACTATACTGATGAAAAGCATCTATCGTTACAGCAGAGGTGCGCCAAATGGCCAGAATACCACCAGATAGGCTATCAGCCTCCACTGTATAAGAGGCCCACGAGCGAGTAATCTGTCTACGGAACCAGCCAGACTGTCACCCGCCAATCTGGTTTCCAAAAGGATACATATGTCAAACTTATATAACTGTAACAACTGCCAAAGGAAGATCGAAATGATGGTTTTCGAGCTCCTCTCACATTCCAAACTAATACTTCATTTTACAAGCTGGGGGGAACTG
This sequence comes from Calamus simplicifolius, assembly GCA_900491605.1. NCBI lineage: Eukaryota > Viridiplantae > Streptophyta > Magnoliopsida > Arecales > Arecaceae > Calamus > Calamus simplicifolius. The sequence continues at coordinate 319,069 of UESW01004652.1, forward strand.
GGACCCCTACCAGGTCCTCATCATGATACTATCAGCAATACAACCTTTTAACTAGGAGTCTTCAACAGCCATGAACAGGCCGGCGGTCCTCCCGCACCAACAACAGGCACTTCCACCTGGGAGGACTGCATCGGGGGCAAAGCTCTGAACCCGAACCAACAGAATCTTCAGGTACAGTCTCGATAGAAGACCCAGCACCTTGAGCAGGATATGACCTTATTAACACCTGGCCACCTTCCGACCGACAAGGATTAGGATCAGACCTAACAGTCAATGATGATTTGATCTCTCCTTTTTTCACCAAAGGAGCCTTGCCTTTCTCCTTCTGATTCACCGATTTGGGAAAAGACATGGGAGACATAGAATCCTTCGGTCTAGCCCGTTTCAATGGACCCGACTACCATCCATATAGCCCAATTGACCCTGTACATCCAGATCCAAACCAAGTGAGGAGAAAGGATTATGTGTCTCCACTGAATTCTTCAGACTCAGATCCTGGAGCTCTCCTTACCAGTGCCAACTGCTCCTCCTCAACAGCCTTAAAACCGGCACGCCACGCAAAACCGGCACACCCTTCGGATTAGAAGACGACCCTTCCACCTTCCTCCAGAGAGGTTCTGCACATCTCCCAAGTCAGGCACCACCTTATTTGATGATGAGGACCTTCGGTGAGCCACCTTTACCGGAAACACCCATCCAGCTTTCGATCCATCAGCCGTCAAGCTAACCCCACCCTTAGCAATCGGGGGATCAGAAACGTTGGCTGATGAAGGCTTCCCCTTCCCTGCAACCTGAGGATCGGAACCAAGCCTCCTCTGTCTGATTGCTGTTAGCCATGGCCCGAAAACAGGGGCAGAAACAGAGCCATCCTCGCCAACCTGCGCCGGATGGAGCACGGACCATTCAGTGCATCGATCCACAGTCCATGCAGAGCCCCTGCATGTTCTCATATGCAAACTGCTGCCAAAACCTCTGATGAGTTCCCTGACTCGAGCACCGGGCCGAAGGGACGGTGGAGATCAACCCGGATACAAACCTTTGCGAAGGCTCCCCTGTTCTTTGCCAGGGTTGCAGCATCAGCACACCAGTAATCACCCGCCGCTGCCAGGATTAATTTGAAGAAGTCCTCCTTCCAAAACTCAAGGAAAGGTTCAGCAGCTCACCCAAATCAAAGCCAACAGGATTTCATAAGCCTTGTGTACTGAATCACCTTATAAATATAATATAATATATTATATTATAGTATTACTGCATTCAAATATTATTATTAATTATTGTTATCATATTACTATTACATTATGATATCATAGTATTACAATAATTTAAATTATCATTATATGATATTGCTATTATAAAAATAATGTTTTATTTTATAATAATTATAAAAATATTTTTTGATAGAACAAACATTTGGATAATTGAAAACACTTTGCAATGTTAATAATTTATTTATTTCTTATTACTAAAAAAACCTTTCTTAATCTTCAAGAAATAGTTAACAAACATTAAAAAACCTCTTTTTTTAACTTTATTAGTGAAAGCTCTACCATCAAAACTACATAAACAAAGGCTCTAGATGGGGATCAAGCATTCAGTTGCCTTAGATCATGGGGCATAAAAAATAGATAAATGGGGCTCTAAAAGCATAGAGATTGAGTTTTAAGTTGATTATTTGAGTTCAACCTTAGCAAGAAAAGAGATAATCAACATGAAGCTTTACAAGAATCGATTCCGTAAAGGGAAAAGGACAGGGAAAAACCAAAAAAACTTTTTAGCAGGTTCACTGACGCATAATATAGACCAGTGACAAATCATAACTCAGCCAATGCAAAAACTTCTTTTTTTCTCTGGCACTACAACTGCTAATAATCATAGATACGTTGCCTAAACCTGAAGTGGAGAAAAGAAAAGGGAATCAATGTATACAGTCAGGGGCTGTGACAAAGTAATTATTATCAAATGCATATAATAATATAAAGCTTATCAAAAGGAGCATGACTTGGATGAAGATCTGCATTAGATCAAAATTCTAAAATTTTTGAATATCCAATCAATGCTCATGCTTATATGAGACTTGACACACTTTGTAGTCAATGTCACATCAGATCAAACACCACATTCCATGCAGAGAAATTCCCATTTGCCTGGTAGTCTCAGGCAACACAACCAGCTGATCTTCTTGCTGCTTTCCTGGAAGAGCATGTTACAAGATAACACAACCGCATCTGTTCTCTTTTGACTTTCTGAATGCCTTCTCTGCACATAGATAAGACATGAAGAAAAACAATCCTGATTTAGAGGAGAGGCAAGCTACAGGAATCCGTAATTCAAATATCAGTAGTACATACCAGTCCCTCTTTCAAAAGAAGTGGGGCGGACAACGACATGCATAGTTGTTACTCCAGATAAATCTAATATTGTGCTCCTGGACTCAGCTAGAGTTATATTATTATCCAATATTTTCCCTGCATTAATCAACTTCAGATCGTCTACAGTCCTTGGACCATTCTCCTTCTCTGTCATTAGACACCATTTTGTGAAAGAGTTCTGCATCAGCAGCACTCAAAAGTAGCATAAAAGACATCGCACAGAAGAAAAGACATCCCGCATTATACAAAGAAAGAAATGTATCACATGATATTCTAATACAGTTATCACATCATTGTTCTTTCTGTATACTTGAAGCTGCTATTGTGTAATAGTTTTTGTACATAAAACTCATTTATTGTGAATTAATTATCTTCTGAGTATCTCTTTTATTTGCTGATGCATCCTTGCTACTAATAAAGCAGATCATGGGTTTTCCAATATCTCCCAAGCCAAGAGAAGTTCCCATCTCAATTGTCACATACAATATTAGTGCAATTCCATATTCCCTGCTTTCATTCCAACATGCATACAGTACTATTCATCTTTTGAAGTATTTTTAGACCCAGCAGTTTCATGTTAAATCTTACTTTTAATTTACTTTGTAGAAAATTTTAGGTGGATAGTTAGTTATCATTTACTAACATAAAAAGCAAAACTAACCTCATTTTTTCCAATAAGAGAATGAATGATTCTGGAAGTTAATTTACTGATGCAGGCTGCATTTGGCATTGCGTTTACAGGACAAAAAAGTGCTTTTAGGAGAGCTAAAAGCATTTTTCTGTGATTTAGATGTGTTTAGTAAAAATTTTAAAACAACATTTTAGCTGATCCAAAATCTCAAAAATAATCTTCTTGGAGAAAGATGCAATTTGAAACTTTTGGACAAAAGCTCTATTTCAGATACATTGAGAAGCCATTTTCATTAAACTTGAAGGCCATGGGTTTGAAACACAAAAAACAATCACATATAGATATAATATTATTATATTAATTATAATAATATTATACTGATATTATATAAACATCATTATAACTAAAAAATGTTAAGTAATATATTATATAGTATAACAATATAATATTATCATGCCACAATAATTCATAATATTACTATTATATATATAAATATAAAATATCAAAAAGATAATTTATAAGTTAAGAATACTTTATACTTATTGTTTTTGATACAAATGGTTAAACAATTGAAAGTACTATGTAATATGCTTTTTTGTCTTCTTTTATTATTAAAAGCACTTGATCACCAAATAAATGTTAAAGTTATATAGCATTTCAGAAATATAGTTATCAAATAGCAAACATATTTTTTATCAAATGTTTTTTGCTCAAAGTTCTGCAAACAAAAGCTCTACTAACTATAGCAATGCCAAATGGGACTCTAGTACGCAGAAATGCAGGTGGTTTATTGAATAAAAACAACTTTGAAAACTTAGCTGCTTCTGCCCTCCAAATAATTCTTTCTTATTGGGCCATCTTTCCAACTGTTAGTTAAGTGCTCTCTAAATGAACCTTTGTGCCACAATATTTGCATATGTCAGGTTGCTTCTGCATGATAAACCATATCATCACCAGCAACCTAGTGCGGGAGTAGGTAATCCCATCTCATCTGTTTACAAGACAACCGTAAATATCAACTGACGTCTGATATTATCCTTATCTGAATTTTGCATTCTTCGCTTTGGTGATCTGGTCAACATGGTAACCAAAGTGAACCACTGACAATCATCCACTGATCACAGAATAAGCAAAGAAAAATGGAAAAAAGAGAAAAGAAAAAAATAGATAATTACTCATTTATAAGATGAAACAAATGATAGCATGTATTGCTTGCGTTATAAAGTTCTCTTCTCTGATGATCTTCACAACATAAAGAGTAGTTAATTGAACCAAAGTAAGAGGTACATCTCTATCATCTACATTGTATTCTAATCCTCTATGATCCCTTCTAAGGTAGCAAGAGAATTTGGATATCTATTTCTTTTGGTAAAGAAAAAAGGAAAACTTCAAATATTTAACAAGTAAATATAAGATCTACATCCCCGAGAAAAGTTTAAGCAATCACAGCACAAGACAATTTCTTCATGATCTCCGTTTTTAATTGTAAGTTTTTCAGATAAATCTTGTATTCATATAACATGACTTCGATTACATTTAGTAGACTTTCAATGTGATATGCAGGTATCCCTATTCATTTAGGTCTCTTGTAGGATCTTGATACTGACAAGAGACGCTTGATGCTACCAGACCTAATGTAACCTTTAAGATAAAAAAGCCAATCAGTCATTTAACATGCCATTACTCAACGTGTAGTAGGTCACATGATTGACAAAAAGATATATAGAACACAGAGCAATCTAATTTAGTATTTATCAGTTGTAGATGCTTGCATGCAACATATCAAGATGACATGCAATGAAACTGATAGATACAAATTAATAGGTCAGTGGAGGTTTTGCTTGGCAGATAGAAAATGGGTCTCTTGCTAATGCTAGACCAAAGTATGGACGTTTCACAAGATTAGTATGAACATTTCACAAGATTTTAGAGATGATGGTCTAAAATACGTGACATCACCTCAACCATCAACCATTCCAGTGACCACAAAATACTGACAGTTTGGACATCTAAATCCAACAACTGTTTTTGTAAAAATGTATGAAATGAAGACACACTTGCCAAATAAATGCCATTTGATTATGGGCCTTGTTACATAGTCATAATATTTATATATGAAATTCTTCAGATTGTACAAAAACTACCCACGTTTAGGCAAATTTTTAGAAGTTGAAGTGCTACACATTAAGGATGACTTAATAATTAGAAACTGTACCAAGTTTCTCAATACCACCAATATGATTCTCTTCTCTTCTCGGTATACTGACTCCTCTTCATTCACATGTGGCCAAGTTACACATTTGATATCAAAGCCATACAATTTCATCATTTCATTCAAGTAGTTTTGGTTTCTTATATTTTCTTGATGAAACCTCAGCAATATCTTCTGAATTTTATCTTCAATCAACTTTATTTTGTCCCCTCTACCACATCTGGTTAGAATCCATGAGTGCAGGAGATCTCTGTTTACGACAAGGGATATGATCCTCACCTCATTAGCTCAGAATCTCTCAGTATGCCTTCATCAATAATAATGAAACATAACTTAAAACAGAAGACACGGCCTATAAGATGACAGCATAATTACTACCATCTGTACTCCAATAATTGACATAAAGCATATCAGACAAATCTAAGCACAGAGATTGCAAAACAACAAACCACAATCACAGAGAGACTACTCCTGTTCTATCAAAACATGGGATATCAAATTTACTTGTATTACAAAACGAAATTAAAATTTAACAATCTTCACATAAATATGAGCAAGAGCAACACAGCAACATCCAACGACTATTTGAGAGACTCCAAACCAATCAAAATAAATCCAGCAGCACTCAGATATAAGAGAATAGATCATATGATCAAAAGCCAACCTTTTGGCCACTGAGCAAGGATGCTTTCTTTGAGCGTCAAAACGCTTGTAGCAGGCGCATACTTCTTGGGACCGATGTCAGACCCGTCGAGCAATCGAAACTTGATCTCGAGCGGATCTTGAATTCCGGACATCTCAAGGATCACCGATCGTCTCTGGAACCAAACAACCAGAAATTCCTCAACAAACCCCTCTCTCTCTCTCTCTCTATATATATATATATATATATATATATATATCCCTAAAAAGCGTTTCTTTTTTGCAAGAAAGAATCGCAAAGATTTAATTTTTGAGTCAAACAACGAAAACGATTCGTTAATATAAAAAAAAAAAAAACCTACTTCGAGATGTTAGGGTTTTTATTTCGAGAGGGAAAAAAAAACATAAAATTGCGATTAATTTCTCACCAGATAGCGAAATCCGCCCAAATCTCGGTATAGATCTTCTTTCAAAGACCGAAAAAACCCCTTAAAAATCTCGACTTTTTCCCAGAATCACCCAAATCTCGATTAGATCTCCTCCCAAACAGCAAACAACGCTCGAATCCCTTCAGGCTCCGCCAAAACAACCCAAAATCTCGAACTTGGCGCTCCCAAATCCTTAATGAAAACGGAAAATTAAATCGAATGGGAACTAAATAGGCACCGGTATAGAAGGCATGTACTGAAACCGGAGCAGAAACCGAGGGCGCAGGATTGAATAGAATCCGCTCGCAGGCAGAGATAGAGACGTGAGCCGCGGAGGGATCGAACTCACCAGACTCAATGGTCAAATTAATCCGCCGCACATCCCGGTGTCATTCTAATCTCTCTCCATCCCCATATGACCATGGATTCTATCTTTGCATTACCTTCCATCCTTGCCTACCATTCTATATTAATTATACATGTGTAAAAAGGTTTAAGTTTTTGTTGATTTTTATCTAAGTTTCGTCTACATTGGAATTCGCTTCCAATCAAAGGGATCCTTTCCAACACGTGGGCATGAAACTTAAGCTTTCAAACAAATTTGAAAATGGTCGGTGTTGGGCCAAAGTGGTAGGGTTTGACATCACCCATGAAGGGAAAGACTTATACGATCGTATGAATTAATTGCCTATGCATATCATTAAATATATAATATATAATAAAATTTATTAAATTACTGTATATGTATCATGCTTATTGTATCAAAGAACGATACAGTAAAACATTTTTTACCCATGAAATTGGACTAGAAAAAGACTTACATCATCACTTTTGGATGCAACAAGCACGCACCAACCATCCGTATTGATTGCTCGCAGCGACCATCCGAATTGACTGCATGTGGTGATCAATCCATACGGACTGTCCACGGCGACCAATTCATACGATCGATGCATGCTCGCTGCACCAAAAGGCGATGCAGCAAGAGCAGTAAGACTTTTCCAAGATGTGATGCAGTAAGACTTTTCCAATTAGACTAAAGCCGCTGCTCGTTCGTATTTATATTTAATATTTTAAAATTAATTTTTATGCAAACAAAATAAAGCTAATCTTTTATTTTATTATTTTAAAAATTATTTAAAAAATATAGTTAGTTCTCCAAATGGTTTAGTTAAGCTGAGCTGTTATATTGCTCATGTTCTAATCATTCATGAACGGTGATAAATAGAAAATTAGCCTCCAACACAGGGATTGCTATTTTTTTTGTTTGACCGGATCTGAGAATCTTCGGTCTAAATGTTCGTTAATGGGTAAACGGCTCATGGACGGTATTTTTCACCCCATCCATATTTACCCATTCCCATCCCGTTAACTTTAATATAATATATTTTAATTTTAAATATATATTAAAATTAAAAATTAAAAATAAATAAAATATATTATCCTAACTTTTGCTCTTCCTTATTTCATGTAGTCGTCTCTTGCTTTTTTTTTTTTCATGCAACTAATCTAAAGTTCTGAACCAAGACGCCATTAGTCCATCGTCTATCTTCGCCAATCGCTGCCCCATCAACGTCCTCCAACATCTTTTCTTTTTCTGGTGAGATATATCTTTATTTATTTCTTTAAAATTTAAATGTATTTTTTTACGATTAGAAATCTTTATTTTCTGATTTTTTCATTGTTAATTATTTTTTCTCACTTTTCGTTTTCTTCTTCCTTATCCCAAGTCAAAGAATCTCTTATATATATCAATATCATCATCTTGATTTGTCTCCCTCTTATCTAAATGGATAAATGGGTACCCAGTGGATACCGAGTACCCGTTTATCCAACCGGATATTCTCGTTCCCTGCTTGTTAAGTTGCCATCCTTACTCCACCAGTGATGAAAGCGGATGAAAGAGCCATCAGTCGATGCTGGTGTAGGAGGGTATCAGTGATGAAAGCGGATGAAAGAGCCATTAGTCGATGCTAGTGTAGGAGGGTATTAGAATCTCCAAAAGCATCAAATCCTTAGGTGTATCGCTGAAGAGAAAAAGGATCACCAAAAGTTATAAAAAAGATGAGAGAGAGAGAGAGTGTGTGTGTGTGTGTGTCTTCATGTTTTCTCTTACTTCGAAACAAAAAAAATCTCTCTTTTCTATTCTGAAGACACCACCACCGCCTTATCGAGAGATAGCGCCCATGTGAGAATAGCTGACTTGGCAGGTTAGCCAACAATCTTTTGCTCGTTCATATATGAGCAATACTCATAACTTTAGTTTACTTCTCTCCTCGTGCAATACAGTAGAATGTGTGATCTGATGAAATTTATATATAATTATAATATATAATAAAAGTATGGGTATTAAATTAATATATAACTAATGCAGCACATAATCAATCCAATTTCTTCTATATCCTAAAAAATCTGATCATACCTAATTAAGTACTCTCAGCCCCTCCAGAGACTTAACTCTAAGTAGTATTTGAAATCATCAAATCAAACATTTATGTACATGATCATATGCAACTCATGCACATAATTGTTTGGGTTATGGATCATAAATTTAAAGTGTGTTTGAAAATAATCTTCTTTGAACATTCATGTCAATCCATTTTTGTCCAATAAACGTCTTAGTATTATTTCATGTGGTCATATGACCCTAGATGACAAAGCTAAAGAAATCATTCTGAGCTTTAATTATTTCATGTGGTGGTACATTTATGACCCTAGATGATAAAGCTAAAGAAATTATTCTGAGCTTTAACTTTCTGATATAGTTCTAGGTCCAAGGACACTATACCGTTGTAGGGTTTATATGGTAACAAAGAAAGAAATTATCACATTATCCTCAACTAGGTCAACTTTAGCACATGCAAGAGAATGTATGCTACAACGAAGCTCTCACTCAATGGATCATGTAAAACTTAAACACCATACAAACTCAAGTCCAGTCATCAAAAAATGTTCAATTCAAGCACATACATGCATACATCATCCATCCATCCATCCATCATACATACATACATACATACATATATATATATATATGCTCTTGTTCGACTACTTCATGCTTGATATAGACTTATAGACACAATGATATTTTTGAGTCTTATCTCAATCCTATCTAAGGCAACTTTCTTACAATTTATGCAACTCAATAGCATGAAATTATTTTGCAACCCATGCATCTTGCAACTCATAACTCATTTAGTCTGCAACTTATACAGTATTTTATACAACCCATGCATTTTTTATGCTCTATTCAATATATGTATTTTTTCACAATATCGCTACTTAGGCATCTATTATGGCCATTTTAGCCTCATCGTGCTCACCGCAGAAGTGATAGGGCGATCACCATGTGAGTGGATTAATCTAAGTTTAGGACATTTATACACACATATGCCTTACAATATCATATTTATGAAACATATCATAAAATAATAAAAATAAGAATTTTATTTCAATAGGTCCATAAAACACAGTCCTCGTTTGTCAAACACTATATAGACCGAGACTTCTCACATATATAAGCCTGGAGCATATCTTAGTTTGTCAAATTTTATGGAGACCTAAACTCCTCATATAAGCCTAAAACACATCTTTAGCAATGAGTTTGATCAATGAATCAACCAATATTCTGCTAGTAGGGATATGAATAAGGGTAATTTTATCTTGCTTGATCGTGTTCCGAATGAAGTGATATCTAATATCAATGTGCTTAGTCCTATCATGATATTTAGAATCTTTGGCATATTGTAATGCTGCTGTGCTATTAGAATATATTTGAATAACTTCATAAGTATTGGCTGATGTCTTAAGAACCTCCACAGCCTCCTGAATAACAGCCAAACAAGTAGCATATTCCACTTTCATCATATACAATTTTTATGATGCTCTTTTAGATAAGATGAGGTTAGTCTTATATGATGCTTTTTTTAGATAGGAAGAGATCTCGAGTCATAGACCAAGAGGGAAGAGAGTGGATTAGGTCTCAAGTTCTTGATATCGTCAATCTAACATAGATGGATTTGATTAAATCCAACTAGGTTTTCATCTCAAAAAGGAAGAGGAAAGGGTGGGATGGCGCTTTGTAACTACAAGCAAATCTATTGATCGATCGGGGTGCTCATACATAAAAGAAGTCTCATTAAAGTATACATATTATGTGACTCTTCTTTTCAACTTCATACATTTGTGAAGTTCTTTTGGTAGTCTTCCATGTTTTAAATATGAAATGAATAGATTAGTTGATAATTTTTACTTTTGTGCATAAGTTATTACATTCATAATAGGAGTTTCGAGTATGGGTGGAATGACAAATCTTTCTTTCTCAACTATCTTGGCATGCAAAAACATCTCTTTCAATAGTAAGATTGCTCTATAACATTATAATAAAATGATATAAATATATAAAAATAAATAATTGATAAAGTTAATATTTTCATAAATAGATTTTATATTTAAGAAGCAAAGAAAATATTTTAAAGTACTTATTTAACTTAGTAACACAATATTCAACTAATTCCTACATACCTCAACAATTATGTCATGTCACAGGGTATGGAACTCTTAACATGTACGCAATAAATGCCTCTGGGCATCCTTGAGAAACATTGCTATACTTATTGTGAGCCCCGGATCCTCACCATGTGAGGATCCATCTTCTTGGACCGGAGGAGGGGGAGGCGCCGCAGCCGTACCGCACGCGGGCGGCTCCCCAACACCGCTGGTCAAAGAGAGCGGCGCCCTCTTCTCTCTCTAGCATAGTGGAGGCCTCCCCATGCCTCTATAAATGGGGAGGAAGAGGGGAGCCTCTTCCTCCATCTATCGCCATCAAAGAGCCGGTAATTCCCCCCCTTCTTCCACGATTTTTCTTGAGGCAGGGAGCGGGTGAACGGGAGGAATTCCTCCCGTTACCGTGCCCGGCCGCTCGAGGCGGCCGGAGGAGCGGGGAGGGGAGGTGGCCGGCCGCCCAAGGCGGCCGGAGAAGGCATTGGAGGGCCGCCGGGCGGCCCTCCCTTCTTTTGGAGCCAAGCCGCTCCGTGGCTTGGTTCGGGCCCGGCGGAGTGCCCGCCGGCTCGCCGGGCCCGGGCTGCTGTCGGCGGCCTCCACCGGCGCCGGGGCAGCGTCCGATGGAGGTCCGGCCGGCGTGGTGGCCGGCCGTGCCACCGGCACGGGTAGAAGCCGCGGCGGGCAACGGGAGAGAGAGAGGGAAATAGAGGAAGAGAGAGAAGAGGAGGAGCTCGGCCACGGCGACGGCCGGCCCCGGGCCGATCGGCGGTGGCCGGGCCCCTCCGGGAAGTGGCCGGCGGCGGCCCCGGCCGCCGGCACATGCTTCCCCTGTTTCGTTCGAAACAGGGGAGGCGGGCGGGTGATGAGGGGGGAGCGGGCCGATTCGGGCCGTTCCCCCATTTTGGGCCCTATTGGGCCGTTTCGCGAGCAATTTTTGGGCCACGATTTGAACCTTGTATTGGGTCAAAAATGGAAAAATAAAAGTATGCCCCGGATCAGTGTTGATTCTAGTTTCTGAGGGTATTTTTATTTTTCCATTTGGGCTTATGTAGTGGGAGATATTCAAGCCCCAAGTTGGCCCCGGGATTAAAATTGGGTAGAGCTAAAAGCTATTTGATATGCTACTTTTGGGGACTAAAAATTGGAAAATTGATGCTGTAGTACCCAGGTGCTTAAATAGCCGAATTACATCTTTGGATTAGCGCCAGGAGGTAAGTAAGCCATTTATTATAATTTTTATAATTTATTTAAATATGAAAATTATGGATATATTACATTATTTCGAAAAAAATGAGACAAAATGGAATTTTGTTATACAATTGGGAATCTGCTATAATATATGTGATTACTGATATTTTGCAAAGTAATGGATTATAAATGTGCAAAAATTGAATGATGTGATTATTTTGGCTTTGCAAAATATACTGGTATTATTGATGTATTTTATGCTATGAATGTACAAACCACTGTATATATGATATGAGGAGCTTATGCTCATGATGATGCATGATGTACTACATGCAAATATGATGATGATATGTGTTGCCGCGGTTCTCATATGATATAAAATGCCGAGAGATACGGGACCCACCTCTATAGGGGGAGATATGTGGAGGACACACATCTAGAGGATGTGATGTGATTGATATATTGCATAACGCACATACATCTAGAGGATGTGTTATGATTGATTATGATATATGGCATAACGCTGGTACCAGGACCCTTCCTCTTAGGGGACATTAAAGAGTGATACACCAGATGGGTGTTGTAGGGCCGTGGGACACATAAGGAAATAATAATTATATGAATACAGTGGATTTGCTTACATTGCATATTGCAGCATTTATTGTATAATTAAGCTTCCAAAATTATTTGAGCTGATGATATACATGTTTTGATAACATGATGAATGTATTTGAAGTTGGAAAGTTTTATACATGGAAATATGGTTTGATAATATTTTGACGAAATGATTATTTAATAGTAGGCTTACTTATTGAGTGTAAGCTCATATAAATCTTACAATGTTTTTCAGAGCCACAGAACTGAAGAATGAGATCTGGGGTAGTTGGAGCTTCATTCAGAGGAAACTAAAATCCAACATTTTGTTGTAACCCCAGTGACTTATGTATGATGGGCATGTAGCCTAAAACCTATGATTATGATGTGTATTAAGAACCATTTAAATTGGACGATATATAGTTATTACCACTTCTGGTATTAAATGTTATATTTCGAAATGCCTTGCATGCCAGGCATGCGGCGGGTTGCCACCCCTAGATCCAATATAGGGTCTGGGGCGTGACACTTATATTTTATTATAAAGGCAACATGTAAATATTTTATTGAGCTATACCTTTTATACTGTAGGCCTACCATTTTGCATTACTCTTATTTCCCATAAAATTGTACATGTCGTTATAATTATTGCATTCTTTCGATAACTTAAAATCCTCGTCAAAATTTTCTTAACTAAATATTTTAAATAATTTTTATAAAATATATATGATGAATTATTCAAAGGTTAGTTGTAATCATGCATCATGCACAATTTAGTCATGAACATCTTACAACTAAATCATAAATACTCCCTTGATATTTCTTGCTAACAATACAGAATGATCTTTTGTATGCATATTTTTCTGCATAACATGTAGAATTCATAAATGTTAAACCCCATCATTATTACCAACACAAGTATGCCATTCAACTACTCAGAAAAAGGGAAGGACGCTGCTTTGGTAGCGAAATAATTTTTTTTTTTTTTTTGACAAAGAAACAGTTGAAAATAGTGTTTGAACATGCATATGAGACCACCCTCCAAAAAAAAAAAAAATTATAATATAAATTTTCAAAAGATGAGTAATATTCTTTAATTAGAAGTTTGTGCTTACTCTATGTGAGAGTAACTCTCTTGCTGTTTTTTCTGAATACTTAGAAGAACTATTTACATCTAAAAACAGATCACTTCATTGACCAACAAGAAAAGCACACAAAAAAAAATCATGAATTGAGTCTCCTTTTGACTAAGGCATGTAGACCTCTCCATCCACAATGTCTTGCTTAAAGGCTATTAACTTCACATGATCCTTAAGGAGTATTGACGGGTAAAATCGCTGTTACATTAATAATCGTGCAAGTGGTTAGGATCAACCCTGACTCCCACTTGCTGTGCAATACCCGTTAGAGATGAATCAGCCTTAGTGGATTGGGGCGCCTTAGCCCCTCAGCGAGCCAAGAATTTCCAAGGCACGGATCATATCTCTCGGCCTCAGCCGAGCTATGACGTCTCTCTCGGCCTCAGCCGAGTTATAACATCTCTCTCGGCCTCCACCGAGCTATCCCCATCTCTCTCGGCCTCAGCCAAGCTATCCATCTCTCTCGGCGTCAGCCGAGCTATCCCTGTCTCTCGGCATCAACCGAGCTATCCCCATCTCTCGGCCTCATCCGAGCTATCCCTGTCTCTCGGCCTCAGCCAAGCTATCCCTGTCTCTCGGCCTCAGCCGAGCTATCCGTGCCCCGATCAGACCAGGCACTCAAGCACCTCTGCGGAATCCGACGCGGGAGAGTTTAAACAAAAATCATAACCGAGAGTGGCCTAAAGCCCTGGAGCCTACACCATCTCCGAATCTCAAGACATCAACCAGTTCTCCCAGTCGCTGATCTTCTAACTAACAAGATATGAATTTTACTGACCTCATAACAAACTGGATTCGAATCCTAACGGCTTTCGGACCCACGATGTCCCCAAGGAATCAGGTGATCCTTTATAAATAGAATCATCTCCCGACTTCTCAGGTATGCGCACTTGCTTACTGGCCCACTCTCCTTTCACCTCTGCTCACCCCTTTTCGCCATTAACGCTCTGCTCGGAGCTCTCGAAAGGCCACCTCCGAAGAGACTCTTCAGCGAGAGCCTTCTCATCACATTTGTTGATTGCCGATCCCCGCTGACTTGAGCATCGGAGGGTCTTCCGCGGAGGGCCACCCCCAACGCCTCTCGCGTGAGGACTGTTTTGCAGGTCTACCCAGGAAGGAGCCCATCCTGAAGCCCGATCGCGCCCGAGTCGGAGGACGGATTTCAGCAACAACAAATTGGCGCTAGAGGAAGGGTCCTCAAGTACCATAAACTTGTGATTCAGGAGATAAGCATCTCGATCTGAAAGAGAACTCCTCCCATGGCCAATCGAAGAAAGGCTACCTCCGAAGCCCGGGACTAGGTCACCTCCCAAAGACCTGATCCGGTAAGCAGTGTAGCACCACCGCCACCACCAATTGAAACTCCATCGCCACCGGCGGCCCCAGTGACCCAGGACCAGTTTGCCTCACTGATCCAGTAGGTCCAAGCTCTGGCCCACCTGATCTAGGGGTGCTTTGAAGCCCCCCATCCGGTTGCGCCTACTTCGCACCTTCCTGAGGAGAACGCGGCCCATGTTCATCCAGCGATCTCTTCTTCCGGCCCGCATGGGGTTGTAGACCCCCCTCGTTGCCCTAGGGAAGCTGAGCCAGCCCCCCAAGGGGTCTATGGCAAGGATCTTCCCCGATCTCGGTGGGCCCGATCCCTTTCTTTGGTGTTCTCTCATCACGACTCGACACCATCTCATTTCTCTCCTCGCCCAGCCCTCCTGCTGTGCCTGAGGAGATCCGTCAACAACTCCGGGAGATGCGTCAGGAGTTGGATGCCGCCAAGTAAGCCCATCCACCTCAGCATAAAGCGGAGCAGGGCATTCCCTTCTCTAAGGAGATCATGGAGGAAGTGATTCCCTCCCACGTCAAGCTGCCCCCCATCGAGCCCTATCATGGATCCTCTGATCCCGACGACCACCTCAGCAGCTTCCGATCGATCATGATGTTCCACGGGGCATCAGATGCGATCCTCTGCCGTGCATTCCCTTCTACTCTCAGGGGGTCCGCCCGAACTTGGTTCAATGCCTTAAAACTAGGTTCTGTTGGTTCATTTGACGAGCTGAGCCGCCTCTTCATCAGCCAGTTCATCAGCAGCCATTGTCACCGGCAGAGATCTGACTCCCTCTCTGAGGTTAAGCAGAGAGAGGGGGAGTCCTTGAAGAAATATCTCGGCCATTTCAATACGGCCATGCTGGAAGTGGACCACCTTAATCATGAGGTGGCCATATCCGCCCTAGCAGGCAGAGTGTTGAAGGAGAGTGACTTTTACCTGGCGTTGGAGGTCAGCTACCCTCCGAACCTCTTCGATATGATGGCCCTGGCGGACAAGTATGCCAGAGTCAAGGAATCGCGGAGGGCTGCCCGCACCGAGCTGACAAGGAAGAAGGAGTCCAAGGGCTCGGACAAGCACCGATCCGCCTGCCAGCGGAGCCCACCTCGCTGCCAAAGGGTTCCTCCACCGCCGCCAAGGAACCACACCCGGAGTTCGCCTAGGAGGTTCAACCGGTTCACCCCGCTCACCGCCCCAAGGGCGGAGATCCTCATGGAGATAGAGTGTCAGCTCCCTCGACCACCTCCTCTCCAAGGGAATGCAACCCGGAGAGACCCACCAAATATTGCCGCTACCACCGGGACCACGGCCATGACACCAAGGAGTGTTGGCAGATGAAGAATGAAATCGAGAGGCTCATCCAATAGGGTAGGCTGGACCAATTCAGGAGAGCACCCAAGCCAAGGAATGAGGACGACCGCCAGCTGAGCCCCAGTAGCCTCCTTCTCTGAATCCTCCGGTCGCCGGCCACATCAATGTGATCGAGGCGGTTGGTGGTCCATCGAGCTGGCGGGACGATGAAGAAGGCTCAGCGCCAAAGAGGGCGCAGACTAATAAGCTCTCCTTCTTCGACAACAACCTCCAGGAGATACAGTTCCCGCATGATGATGCGTTGGTTTTATCCCTTAATCTGAACAATTATGATGTAGACCGAATCCTTATTGATAGTGGGAGCTCTGTCAATGTTTTATATCTTGATGTGTTTGTGAAGACAAAACTTGTTGGCCCAGATGACAACCCAAGAGGGGGGGTGAATTGGGTTCTTTAAAAATTAGTCTTTTTAAAAAAATATTTGCTTAAGAAGAATGAAGGCAATAGCAATGCAAATACAAAGTGCAGTGAATAAAACAGAGATAGATGAAGAGTCAATGAAAGCACGGCAAACACAAAGATTTTATAGTGGTTCGGTGTATCCAACACCTACGTCCACTCCCAAGATTCACTTGGGTCCACACTATAATCACCCTAGATTACAGCAGAGTTGTTTTACAAGCTCACAACTCAAACTTGTTGTTTTCCCGGGCGCATAACGAACCCAGCTGGTTTTCAAGGGCTCACCAGCACAAAAACCCTAACTCAAGCTTTGCCAAGCTTGTACCGAGGTAAGACTACCTCAACTAGTTCAATCCCCCAGATTGAACTAGATACAAAGAATAATAGTATGGTTTTTCAGTTACAAAGCTCCTCAATGAGCAGATTAACAAATGTAAGAATAAAGTTTAGAAAAGCCTGATTTGCAGATGGTTGGCTTTGAGCTTTTCTTCTTTTCCTCTTTTCCTCAACTCTTTTGAAGTGTAGAATCTGGCCTCAGCTTGGATTCTTTACGGAATGTACTTTGGAGTTGATTTGACCTTTTCCTCTTTTGAGTGTTGAAAATCACTTGAAATGCTCTTGAATAGCTCTTGGATTTTCTTCTGAAGCTTCCTTGGATTGTTGAGCTTGAACACAGAAGGAGCTTCCTTGGATTTCACACTCTTTCTTTCACTCTCTTTTGAATCACGGATTTTTTCAAATGAAGCTCTGTTTTTCCGATTTTTCTTTTCTTTTCTCTTGAAATAAATATCTCTCGGTTTGTATGTCTTTGATTTGAAAACGGCTTCTCTATTTATAGATTCTGCAAAAATATAGCCGTTAGAAACAAAGAAAAATAGCCGTTAATCGAAAATCTTACCGTTGACGCTGAGTTGGCATTCGAAAAAATTTTGCCCAGATTTGCTGGAGTCGACTCATGCTTTTTCCGAGTCGGCTCGAGGTCGTGATACTAAAAATAGAAATATTCAGAAAGTCAAAGGGTCGACTCATCAAAAGTAAAGTGTCGACTCCTGAAAGTCGGGGGTTGACTCATGAAAAGTTGGGGTCGACTCGTGAAATGCTCAGAAAAACATACCTCTGGTGTCTGAGCGGAGTCGACTCGCACAGTCATGGAGTCGGCTCGACAGAATTGGGGGTCGACTCAAGAAATCGCGTGGGTCGACTCGAGACAGATAGTCAATTCTGTACTCTGAGGGGAGTCGACTCTGAAACTCAAGAGTCGGCTCCGGAACGTATCAAAAATCAGAAGGTTTTCTGATTGACTTTAAATTCATTCCAGATTCATTTTAAATCATTGAATTGACTTGAATAAAATAAAATTGACATTAAGAATCAATTCAAGAAGTGTTCCAAAAACTCATTGATTATTATATGAAGTATAAAATTTCTTTTTGAAATCTTAAACAAGGAGCTTGAAGTTACTTTCAAATTGATTAAAGTTATACTTTAACATTCTCATACATTGTTCTAAATAAATTTATTGCTCATGTAAATAAACTCATTACATCTTTTAATATACTCATGGCTTTTGGTAATCATCAAAATCAATAAGATTGGGGCATATAATTTTTCAACAAACTCCCCAACAATCTCCCCCTTTTTGATGATGACAAAAACATTGAGTTTATGCATGATTGATTTGTGAATTTATTTTGATTTCATAAATAGGCTTAGGCTCCCCCTGAATGAGGTAGCTCCCCTTATGAAACTTAAATACATATCCCATCTCATTCATTCAATCATTTTAATATCATTTGATTAATCAATTTCTCCCATATGCATATACAGTTATAAAACTATAAAACTCTCCCCCTTTTTTTATCAACAAAAAGGTAGAGAAATAATAAACATTATCATTCACTCATTCAAGATTTGATTTAACAAAATCATTCATTCATTGATAATTGGAAGAAATACATTGAGTATTCAAAAAAGGTAATTCATTACATCAAAGTGTCAAATACATCAAAGTGTCTAATACATTGATACCAAAATGTAAAACATAGCATTCACTTCAATACATTGCAAGGACTGAATATCTAATACATTAAAAATGAGTCCTAACAATCCTAGTCAAATGATCAATTATGTTTTTCATTCCATCAGTTTGTATTTTTACATAATCCTTTAGTCTCATCCACAAAGGTGCAAGCAGTCAAAATTTTATCTTGTAGCTCTGCGTTGCATTTAGAGTAGGTTTCGCCATCTCCGCAAACATCTTTAAGTTCTTCAAATATGTTCTTAAGATCTCCACTTAAAGACTTTGAAGAAGTGCTGAGAGTAGACTCGATTTTGGTGATCCGGTCATCCAAAGAGTATAGAGTTTCCTTGAGATTCATAAACTTATATTCAAACTCTGATTTTAATTTCTCTGACTGATCATCAAAAAGTCCTTTGAGTTGCCTTAGCTGAAGATCTGTGAAGCCAACTGATGAAGATGAAGCTTGATCAACCAATGGAGCAGGAGCAGAAATAAGAGGGCTCGGAGGTGCAGGTGAAGAGTGTCTAACCGATGGTCCCGGTGCCTCAGCATCCTCTGCTCTTTCTTCTACCAACCCTTTCCTTTCCCATTTTCCATTCTTCTTAATAAATCCCATCCTATGAATAGTGGCCAGGCTGTAAAAATCTGTGTGTCTCAAGTTCCTCATGGGCTCACTATCAGAAATAACAATCCCCTTGACTCTGGAAAATTTTAGTGAGGATCATACCATAGGGCAAGCTTGATTTTCTCTTTCCTCCACAGTCGGCAATATACCATAAAATCATACTGGGAGGTTAATGGGTTTACCCGTTACAATAGCATCCATCACAAAAATATCCCTTTCTGACACATAATCGAATCTCCCTATCTTGGGAAAAAGGATCCTACTACATATGTTGTGGAGCAATCTCAATTCTAGGGATAATTGATTGGCAAATACTTCCTCAAAACCGACCACTTCCCGGTTAAGTAATCTAGAAAGTGCTGGGCATCTGTCATCCGAAGAAAATGTAGCAGTTCCTGACATGGGTAGATCCAATAATCTTGAAAGCAGCTCAATAGTCACTGAAATTCGGTTTCCTCTAACAATGCTTATAAGACCATTATCTCCTCTAGATAAGTTCTTATAAAACTCCTTTACAAGAGCGGGATAAGTAGGACAATCTAGGGAACAGATCTTTTCCCAACCCATTTCTATCAATTGTCTTCCCAAAAGAAATCCCTCTGCCTCAAATAATTCAAAATCCACTTTTCTCCCGTAGTAATGATTCTATCAGCTAGTCTATCTACCTGAGAAGGAACTGTAGACGGAGAAGCATTTGGAGTTGAGGAAGATGATGTCGAATCCGAGCTAGGTGATGGCTCACGAACCGGACGCCTTACGGTCTTCCTCACGGCTCTCTTCCTCTTAACACCGGCCGCACAAAGGTTGGAACCTCGAGTTTTAGGGGCCATTGGTCGATTGGAAGGGTTAATCAGGGATTCTAGGAAATTTGGAAGGTCTGGAAGTGTTTGGAGAGAGTATTTTGAGAGATTGGGATGTTAGAAAAGAACGGCGAGTCGACTCTGCCCTAGATAAATCAACCTGGGACCACTTCGAGTCGGCTCCCGCAAAGCAAGGGGTCGACTCCGGACAGTCACAGAAAACCATCCCGAAGTGGAGTCGACTTGCGCCGAGAAGGGGTCGACCCGAGAGTTTCAGTAGAAACCGGGAGTCGACTCCGATACTCACCGAGTCGGCTCCGAGACCATTTCAGAGCAAAAACATGAAATTTCTGAAATGTGTCCGGAAATTGATCATAAAAATTGATAAAATAATCATTGGATTTGTATAGATCAATTAGATGAGAATTCTAGATAAGATTTCCTTAAAGATCAAGGATTTGAAAGAATTTTAAATAAAATTCCTTAGGGGTTTCAAATTCATTCTAATGGATCACAAATCCCTAACTCTCCTCTAAGATAACAGAATCTTTCTTCACTTAAGGGTTTTGTAAATATATCTGCCAGTTGTTCTTCAGTATTCACATAATCAAGACAAATTTCATTATTGGCAACATGTTCTCTTATAAAGTGATATCTAATTTCAATATGCTTTGTTCTTGAGTGTTGAATTGGATTTTTAGTTAGATTGATTGCACTTGTATTATCACATCTTATAGGTGTTTTATCAAGTGTGATACCATAGTCTTCAAGTTGTCTCTTAATCCATAGGATTTGAGCACAGCAACTTCCAGCTGCAACATATTCTGCTTCAGCAGTATAATGCAACCGAATTTTGCTTTTTGCTAAACCATGAGATTAAGTTACTTCCTAAAAATTGGCATGCACCACTTGTGCTTTTTCTATCTAACTTACATCCAGCATAATCAGAATCAGAATAAGCAATCAGATTTAATGTTGAGTCTCTAGAATACCATAAACCTACATTTTTTGTTCCACTTAAGTATCTTAGTATTCTTTTAACAGCAATTAAATGTGATTCTTTAGGTTCAGACTGAAATCTAGCACATAAGCAAACAGCAAACATTATGTCTGGTCTACTTGCAGTTAAGTAAAGTAGGGATCCGATTATACCTCGATAATATTTTTGATCAACCTTCTTACCTTCTTCATCTTTGTCCAGCTTGCATGAAGGACTCATTGGTGTTCCGAGGGGTTTGATTGATTCCATACCAAACTTCTTTAGAATTTCTCTTGTGTACTTTGTTTGGTTGATAAAGATTCCCTCTTTGCTTTGTTTGATTTGGAGTCCAAGGAAGAAATTGAGTTCTCCCATCATGCTCATTTCAAATTCTCCCTGCATTAACTTAGCAAACTCTTGACATAGAAGATTGTTAGTAGCACCAAATACAATGTCATCAACATAAATTTGAACTACAAGTAAATCTTTATCTTTTCTTTTCAAAAACAATGTTTTATCAACATTTCCTCTTGTAAAATCATTTTCAATCAAAAATTTACTTAATCTATCATACCAAGCTCTAGGTGCTTGTTTCAAACCATATAAAGCTTTGTGCAATTTAAAAACGTGATTTGAAAATTCATGATCTTCAAATCCTGGTGGTTGTTCTACATAATACTTCTTCATTTATTAATCCATTTAAAAATGCACTTTTGACATCCATTTGAAATAAATTAAAGTTCATGTGACATGCAAATGCAAGTAATAGCCTAATGGCTTCTAATCTAGCTACAGGTGCAAAGGTTTCATCAAAATCAATACCTTCTTCTTGATTATATCCTTTTGCAACTAATCTAGCTTTGTTTCTAATTACTATGCCATTTTCATCTAGTTTATTTCTAAAAACCCATTTTGATCCTATAACAGAATGATCTTTAGGTCTTTCCACTAATGTCCATACATTATTTCTAGTGAATTGGTTTAATTCTTCTTGCATAGCTAACATCCAATTATTATCTTTTTCAGCTTCTTCAATGGTTTTAGGTTCAATTTGAGAAACAAATGCAAGGTGATTACTAATATTTCTCATAGATGATCTAGTTCTTATTCCTTGAGATGGATCACCTATAATCAATTCCTTGGGATGACTATAAGCGTATCTCCAATCTCTTGGTAGATCTACATCATTATGATTAGTATTAATATCATCAGCATTAGGCGAATCATT
Source organism: Calamus simplicifolius (assembly GCA_900491605.1). Lineage (NCBI taxonomy): Eukaryota > Viridiplantae > Streptophyta > Magnoliopsida > Arecales > Arecaceae > Calamus > Calamus simplicifolius. Next base: position 341,518 of record UESW01004652.1, read on the forward strand.
ATCTTTAGCTTCTTGTTCATGATCTGAAGATACATCAATATTTAAGTTTTTCAAGATCTTTTCGAGAATGTTTGTATCTTCCTCATCATCAATCCTTTTGGAACTTGTTGCTAAAGATTCATCAAAAACTACATGAATAGATTCTTCAACAATTAAACTTTTCTTGTTAAACACTCTATATGCTTTACTAGTTGTTGAATAACCTAAGAATATTCCTTCATCAGATTTTGCATCAAATTTACCTAAGTTATTTTTACCATTATTATGAATAAAACATTTACAACCAAATGCATGAAAATATTTAATGTTGGGTTTTCTATCATGCCATAATTCATAAGGTGTTTTCTTTAAAATAGGTCTTATTAATGCTCTATTTAGGATGTAACATGCTGTGTTAATAGCTTCCGCCCAAAAGTATTTCGGGAGTTTACTTTCACATAGCATGGTACGGGCCATGTCTTCTAGAGTTCTATTTTTCCTTTCAACTACTCCATTTTGTTGTGGGGTCCTAGGTGCAGAAAAATTATGATTAATACCATTTTCATTGCAAAAACTTTCAAATAAGTGATTTTCAAATTCAGTTCCATGATCACTTCTTAGAGACACTATGGTAGTGTTTTTCTCATTTGTTACTTTCTTGAAGAATTTCAGAATATCGAGAAAGTCTCATCTTTGTGAGCTAAAAACATTACCCAAGTGAATCTAGAGTAATCATCTACTATCACAAGACCATATTTCTTTCCTCCTAGACTTGTGGTTCTAGTTGGTCCAAAAAGGTCCATGTGAAGTAGCTCTAATGGCCTAGAAGTTGAAACAACATTTTTAGATTTAAAAGAACTTCTTGTTTGTTTTCCAAACTGACATGCATCACATATTTTGTTATTTTCAAAATCTATTTAGGTAGTCCTTTTACTAAATCCATTCTAATTAGTTTTGAAATCAGGTGTGTGCTTGCGTGACCTAATCTTCGATGCCACAACCAACCAATCTCATTCATATTAGCATTATTAGCAACTAAGCAATGATTATTAGTAGACAATTTGTCTAAGTCAATCAAGTATACATTGCCATTTCTATTTCCAATAAAAACAATGCTATTATCAATGGGATTAGCACTGTGCATATAGAAGATTCAAATGATACTTTAAAACCTTTGTCACATAATTGACTTATACTAATTAAATTATGCTTTAAACCATCAACATAAAGTACATTTCAATATATGTGAGGGAGTTATTTGAATGTTACCAAACCCCAAGATTTGGCCTTTGCCATTATCGCCAAATGTAACAACTCCTCCTTCTTTTCTTCAAGGGTGATGAATTCTTCTTTGTCACCCGTCATATGTCTTGAGCAGCCACTATCAAGATACCACTTTCTCTTTGATCTTTTGGCCACAAGACATTCCTGCAATGATATCAAACTTTATGTTTAGGTACCCAAGCTTTCTTGGGTCCTTCATGGTTAGTAGCAACAAAATTGTTCCTTTCGGAACCCATATTTTCTTTCCTTTAATATTTAAGTTTTTATTAGGTTTTAGAATTTTACATTCATAAGATTTATGTCCTTTTTGATTACATTTAAAGCATGTAAAATTACTTTGGCCAGCACGCACAAAAATATTTTTTGATTTTTGTTTTCTAAAGTGTTATACCCTAATCCGGCTTTGTCAAAAACTGCTTTTTGACTATTTAATAACATGTCTAATTTAGTTGAGCTTAAGGTAAACTTATCAACTATGTTCTTATATTTTTCAACCTCTTTCCTTAGTTTATCATTTTCATTAGAATTATTCTTTTTCTTTTAAAAATTTCATTTTCAGATTTAAGTTTTTCATTATTAAGATTTTCCTTTTCTTTAATGAAAGTTAATTTTCATTTTTCAAAATCTTGTATTTCTTTTTCAAAACCTTGAAATCGCCAACAAGTTCATTAAAAGCATCAAATAATTCATCAAAAGCAAACTCATCGCAAGGGTTATCGGAACTTACCTCATCGTTGTCGTCCGCCATAAAACATACATTTGCGACTTCCTTTTGTTCTTCTTCTTCGGAAGAAGATTCTCGCTGTCACTCCAAGTCGCCACATAAGCCTTCTTTTTCTTTTTGTAGGCTTTCTTCAATTTAGGACATTCATTCCTAAAGTGCCCCGGTTTATTACACTCATAGCAAGTCAAGGGGTCTTTCTCTTTTTCTTTGTCCTTGTCCTTGTTCTTATCCTTTTCTCCTTCCCACTTTGCTCCAAATTTCTTCTTGTGGAAGGGTTTCTTTCTCCTCATGAATCTTTTAAATTTTTTGCTAAGAGAGCAGTCTCTTCATCATCATCATCATCATCATCGCTGCTGCTCTCTTCTTCTTTTGCAGCTTTGAGGGCAATCACTTTCTTCTTCTTTGTGTCCTCCTCTATGCTGCTTCATTGTCAGCTCATGGGTCATAAGTGATCCTAGAAGCTCCTCTAAGGGTAGAGTGTTGAGGTCCTTTGCTTCTTGGATTGCTGTCATTTTGCTTCCCATGATCTTGGTAATGACCTAAGAATTTTTCGAACAAGTTCAGAGTTAGTATATGTCTTACCAAGACTTTTCAAACCATTTACAATATCTGTAAATCTAGTGTACATGCATGCAATGGTTTCAGATTGTTCCATGCTAAACAATTCATATTTATGAACAAGAATATTAATTTTAGATTCTTTTACTTGGTTGGTACCCTCATGGGTAACCTCTAATCTATCCCAAATCTCCTTTGCGGAATTACATGTGGAGATTCTATTAAATTCATTAGCATCTAAGGAGCAATATAAACATTCATGGCTTTAGCGTTAAGCTGTGCCATTTTCCTATCATTATCATTCCAGTCCCTTTCGGGCTTAGGAACAATAGTGCCATCAATAACATGTGTGGGTGTACTAGGTCCATTAATTATAACACCCCATAGTTCATAATCAGAAGCTTGAATGAATATCCTCATTCTAGCTTTCCAATATGAATAATTTGAACCATTAAACAGTGGAGGTCTATTCGTAGAATGACCTTCAGCAAATGATCCAACTTGTGTTGCCATTTGGATCTTTAGCTCTTGATCGTGTGATCAAAATCTAATGAGCACTAGCTCTGATACCAATTGTTGGCCCAGATGACAACCCAAGAGGGGGGGGGGTGAATTGGGTTCTTTAAAAATTTAGCCTTTTAAAATATTTGCTTAAGAAGAATGAAGGCAATGCAATGCAAATACAAAGTGCAGTGAATAAAAGAGATAGAGATAGAGATCAATGAAAGCACGGCAAACACAAAGATTTTATAGTGGTTCGGTGTATCCAACACCTACGTCCACTCCCAAGATTCACTTGGGTCCACACTATAATCTTCCCTTGATTACAGCCGAGTTGTTTTACAAGCTCACAACTCAAACTTGTTGTTTTCCGGGATCACAACGAACCCAGCTGGTTTTCAAGGGCTCACCAGCACAAAAACCCTAACACAAGCTATACCAAGCTTGTACCGAGGTAAGACTACCTCCACTAGTTCAATCCCCCAGATTGAACTAGACACAAACAAAAAATATTTTTTCAAGTTACAAAGCTCCTCAATGAGCAGATAATCAAATGTAAGAATAAAGTTTAGAAAAGCCTGATTTGCAGATGGTTGGCTTTGAGCTTTTCTTCTTTTCCTCTTTTCCTCAACTCCTTTGAAGTGTAGAATCGGCCTCAGCTTGGATTCTTCACGGAATGTACTTGGAGTTGATTTGACCTTTTCCTCTTTGAGTGTTGAAAATCTTGAAATGCTCTTGAATAGCTCTTGGATTTTCTTCTGAAGCTTCCTTGGATTGTTGAGCTTGAACACAGAAGGAGCTTCCTTGGATTTCACACTCTTTCTTTCACTCTATTTTGAATCACGGATTTTTTCAAATGAAGCTCTGTTTTTCGATTTTTCTTTTCTTTTCTTTTGAAATGAATATCTCTCTTTGTATGTCTTTGATTTGAAAACGGCTTCTCTATTTATAGATTCTGCAAAAATATAGCCGTTAGAAACAAAGAAAAATAGCCGTTAATCGAAAATCTTACCGTTGACGCTGAGTTGGCATTCGAAAAATTTTGCCCAGATTTGCTGGAGTCGACTCATGCTTTTCCCGAGTCGGCTCGAGGTCGTGATACTAAAAATAGAAATGTTCAGAAAGTCAAAGGGTCGACTCATCAAAAGTAAAGTGTCGACTCCTGAAAGTCGGGGGTCGACTCATGAAAAGTTGGGGTCGACTCGCGAAATGCTCAGAAAAACACACCTCTGGTGTCTGAGCGGAGTCGACTCGCACAGTCATGGAGTCGGCTCGACAGAATTGGGGGTCGACTCGAGAAATCGCGTGGGTCAACTCGAGATAGATAGTCAATTCTGTACTCTAAGGGAGTCGACTCTGAAACTCAAGAGTCGGCTCCGGAACGTATCAAAAATCAGAAATTTTCTGATTGACTTTAAATTCGTTCCAGATTCATTTTAAATCATTGAATTGACTTGAATAAATAAAATTGACATTAAGAATCAATTCAAGAAGTGTTCCAAAAACTCATTGATTATTGAAGTATAAAATTTCTTTTTGAAAGCTTAAACAAGGAGCTTGAAGTTACTTTCAAATTGATTAAAGTTATACTTTAACATTCTCATACATTGTTCTAAATAAATTTATTGCTCATGTAAATAAACTCGTTACATCTTTTAATATACTCATGGCTTTTGGTAATCATCAAAATCAATAAGATTGGGGCATATAATTTTCAACAAACTCCCCAACAAAACTGCTCATGAAGAATCTCCGAGCTATGGACTCCACTTTAATGGGGTTCACCGGCAATGTTATTACCCCAGAGGGGGTCGTGACCTTGACGGTCCGTGCGGGGACTTGGCCCTGCGTTGCCACTGTTCATACAGATTTTTTGATGGCCAAGCTTCGGTCGCCCTATAATGCAATCTTTGGGAGACCCGGCCTGATGTCCCTTAGAGCCGCTGTCTCCATCCCGCATCTAGCAATGAAGTTCCCTACCGGATGGGGAGTGGGAGTAGTTCAAGAAAACCAAGCTATAGCTCGGCAGTGCTTCATCACTAGCCTTCAATCCAAACTGCCCGAGGTTGATGAGCTGGATGCTTGGAAGGATTTTGCTGAGCAACGAGGAGAACCAGTCGAAGAACTGGAGGAGGTACCGCTGGACGAAGCTCGGCCCGACCGAACCATAAGGATCGGGTCGCTACTGAAAGGAAAGCCCCGGCTGGAGCTGATTGACTTTCTCCGAAGGAATGCTGACGTCTTCGCCTGGTCCGCTTCTGATATGCCTGGAATCAGCCCAGACGTTCTCGTCCACCGTCTTAACGTGGACGAGATGTCCCGACCCATGAAGCAGAAGAAAAGAAGCTTCACCCCTGAGCGACATAAGGCAATCGAGGAAGAAGTTGACAAGCTCATCAAGGCAAAATTCATCCGGGAGGTAAATTATCCCAACTGGTTGTCAAATGTTGTCATGGTGAAGAAGTCAAATAGTAAATGGCGGATCTGCATCGACTTCACCGACCTTAATAAAGCATGCCCGAAGGATAGCTTCCCTCTCCCTCGGATTGACCAGCTTGTAGACGCCACTTCAGGTCACCAGATGCTGACCTTCATGGATGCATATTCGGGCTACAACCAAATCCGAATGGCGCCCGAGGATGAAGAAAAGACCGCCTTCATAACCGATCGAGGTACTTATTGTTAGCGTGCCATGCCTTTTGGTCTGAAAAATGCAGGTGCTACTTACCAAAGGCTAGTTAACAAAGTCTTCAAGGAGCAAATCGGTCGAAACATGGAGGTATATGTTGATGACATGCTGGTCAAAAGCAAAGAAGCATCCCAGCATATTGAGGATCTCTCTGAGAGCTTCGCGATGCTCCAAAAATATCAGATGAAGCTCAATCCAACTAAGTGCGCCTTCGGGGTCAACTCTAGGAAGTTCCTGAGCTTCATGGTTTCTCAGCGGGGCATTGAGGCCAATCCACAGAAGATTCAAGCCCTTCGGCAAATGGCACCTCCAGCATCCGTCAAAGAGGTCCAGCGCCTGACTGGAAGGATCGCAGTCCTCAACCGCTTCGTGGCTCGGTCATCCGAAAGATGTCTTTCTTTCTTTAAAGCTCTCCGATCTGCCAAGAATTTCCAATGGTCTTCCGAATGTCAGAAGTCATTTGAGGACCTCAAGAGATACCTCGGCTCTCTACCCCTCCTCAGCAGTCCGAATCCGAGAGAAATGTTATTTCTGTACTTGGCAGTTTCAGAAGGCACAGTGGGCTCAGTGTTGGTCAGAGAAGAGAACAAGACCCAAAAGCCGATCTATTATATCAGCAAACTGCTCTGAGACACCGAGACAAGATACACCCGGATCGAGAAGTTGGTGTTAGCCCTGATAACGTCGGTTCAGAGGCTGCGACCATATTTCCAAGCGCATTATGTGACGGTCCTGACCGACCAACCCATCAAGGCGGTGGTCCATCGCTCGGAGACATCAGGGAGAATAGCTAAGTGGGCCATCGAGTTAAGCGAGCATGATATCCGATACCAACCTCGCCCGGCCATCAAAGCGTAGGTTCTAGCTGATTTCCTCCTCGAGTGTACCATCTCGGAGGATGGCTCCACTCCGAACTCCTCTGAGCAACCGAGATCAGATGCCCTGTGGCTGCTCCATGTCGACGGGTCATCTAATGCCCACGGCTCCAGGCTGGTTTAATCCTCACCAGCCCAGAAGGGGCGACCTTCGAGTATGGCGTTCGCTTCTCCTTCCCAGCCTCCAACAATGAAGCCGAATATGAAGCTCTGCTCGCTGGACTTTGAATCGCCCGTGACCTTAAAGTGAAGAAGCTGAATGCCTTTATCGACTCTCAATTGGACTGTCATGTGTGGGGTGATTTGAGGCCCGGGAGCCGAACATGATTCGATACCTTCAACAGGTGCGGCACTTGCTTTCCTACTTCTCTAAATTTGAAGTCATTCAGATCCCAAGATCCGAGAATGCATGCGCCGACCTATTGTCTCGGCTGGCAACTGTGAAGTCGATGGATTTTGAGCGGAAGTTTCCCCTGGAGATTCTAGAAAAGCCTAGCATCACGGAGGTGGACCGAGTGATGCAGGTCGAGGCTGAACCATCCTGGTTCGACCCCATACTGAAGTATCTTAAAGAAGGGTCGCTCCCAGTCGACCGCAAGGAAGCAAGGAAGCTGAAATTATAAGCCACCCACTATGTGTTGATCGACGACCAGCTGTATAAACGGTCCTTTTCCATGCCGCTACTCAAGTGCCTTCGTCCATCTGAAGCTGATTATGCTCTCCAGGAGGTACATGAGGGAATTTACGATAACCATCTGGGGAGCCGGTCCTTATGCCACAAGGTGCTGCGCTAGGGGTATTATTGGCCCACCATGCAAAAGAATGCTGACAATCTCGTCCGAGCTTGTGACCCATGTCAGAGACATTCCAACATCCATAGGCTCCCCTCCGCCAGTTTATTCCCTATTTCCTCCACTTGGCCCTTTGCTAAGTGGGGGATGGATATTCTTGGCCCTTTTCCCCTCGTCACTGGATAGAGAAAGTTCTTGTTTGTCGCCATCGACTACTTCACCAAGTGGGCGGAAGTCGAGGCCGTTGCCTGGATAACCGAAGCTCGGGCCAGGGACTTCGTATGGAGATCCATTATTTGTCGCTTCGGCCTTCCGCATACTATTATCACCGACAATGGCAAGCAATTGACAACCCAAAGTTTCGAGGTTTCTGCGAGGAGCATGGAATCTGCCACCGCCTTACATCGGTAGGGCATCCGCAAGCCAATGGAGAAGTCAAAGTAACTAATCGAACCCTGCTTCAAGGGATTAAGGCTCGGCTTGCCAAAGCCCGAGGCAAATGGGCGGATGAACTTCACCATGTCTTATGGGCCTACCGCACCATCCAGAGAATCCCCACCGGCGAGACCCCATTACGGATGGCCTTTGGCGTGGAAGCTATCATCCCTGTGGAGATAGGGCTTCCTTCTCCGCGAGTGGAGAGCTACTCGGAGGAGGCTAACGACGAGCAGCTCCACACAATCTCGACCTGGTGGAAGAAATCAGAGAGAAAGCTCGAATCAGGGTTGCTACGTACCAGCAAAGAGTGGCTCGCTATCACGCCTCCAGAGTCAAAGGAAAATCCTTCTCACCCGGTGATCTCGTCCTCCGGAAAGCATCTGTCTCCAAACCACTAGAACAAGGAAAGTTGTCTCTAAATTGGGAAGGCCCCTATCAAGTGGCGGAAGTCATCGGACCTGGCACCTACAAGCTACAGGATCTTAGCGGGAAATCTATTCCCCGGACATGGAATTCGGACAATCTCCGTATATATCATTAGTAGGGTACGCTTTCTATAAGCTTGCCTCATTTACAGTATTGGCACCTTGTTTCTACGATTCGTGACATGATTGCTGCAATCATTTCTCCAAAAAGTTATAATGAAAAACATATGCTGCTTACCAATTCTCGGCACGACCGAGCTATCTCCTTGAATAGAAAATCTCCGTACCTCGGCTGGGCCGAGTCCTATTCAACAAAAACTCGGTATGGCGAGCACTCCCGGTACGCCCGAGGGCCAAGCTAAATCTTTGTACCTCGGCTAGGCCGAGTCCTATTCAACAAAGACTCGGTATGGCCGAGCACTCCCGGTACGCCCAGGGGCCAAGCTAAATCTCCATACCTCGGCTGGGCCGAGTCCTATTCAACAAAGACTCGGTATGGCCGAGTACTCCCGGTATGCCCGGGGGCCAAGCTAAATCTTCGTACCTCGGTAGGACCGAGTCCTATTCAACAAAGACTCGGTATGGCTGAGCACTCCCAGTATGGCTGGGGGCCAAGTGATCTCCAAGTCTTTGGCAGGATTCGGGCAGCTTACAAGCCCCGGCCGGACCAAAAGGTCTCCAAAACTCCATCCAGATTCGGGCAGCTTACAAGCCCCGGCCAGACTAAGTGATCTCCAAAACTCCATCCGGATTCGGGCACCTTACAAGCCCCGGCCGAACCAAAGAATGATGAAAACTTCTTCTGGATTCGGGCAGCTTACAAGTCCCGACCGGACCGAAGAACAAAGAAAGCTTCGATCGAATTCGGGCAGCTTACAAGCCCCGGTCAGATCGAATAACAAAGAAAGCTTTGATCGAATTCGGGCAGCTTACAAGCCTTGGCCGGATCGAATAACGAAGAAAGCTTTGACCGGATTCGGACAGCTTACAAGCCCCGACCGGATCGAATAACAAAGAAAGCTTCGATCGAATTCGGGCAGCTTACAAGCCCCGGCTGGATCGAATAACGAAGAAACTTTAACCGGATTCGGGCAGCTTACAAACCCCGACCGGCGCCGAAGAATAAAAACCTCGGCCAAAGCCGAAGTGCGTTACCTATTAAAAGCCTCGGCCAAAGCCGAAGCGCATTTCCATTTCTTATTAAAAGCCTCGGCCAAAGCCAAAGTGCATTACTTATTAAAAGCCTCAGCCAAAGCCGAAGTGCATTTCCATTTCTTATTAAAAGCCTCGGCTAAAGCCGAAGTGTGTTACTTGTTAAAAGCCTCGGCCAAAGCCGAAGAGCGTCACTTATCAAAAATCTCGGCCAAGGCCGAGTGATAATAACAAACATTTGGGGATAACAGCAGACACAAAAGTTGCAAAAATCCTCTTTTTCATTCATCACAAAAAGGGCAAAAAAAAGAAAAAGATACATGAGCCCTCACTGGGGCTTATCATCTTTACCAGGAGTCGCCGAGCCCTCCCCACGCTGAGCTGACTCGGCGATCTGTTGTCGGAGGGATGCTACTTCCCCCTACAGTCAGCCATTGGCACGACGAAGGAGCTCGACCTCCCTCGTAGAAACGGCCAGATATTGTTCGGCCGCTCTCTGAAGCCGTTCACGATCCGCGAACAGTGACGCCAGGACCTCCCCATCAATAGTTACCATAACGCGGCTCCCCTGGGACCCTCCACGGCCATTAGCACCGCTGCTCAGCGTCATGGTTGATCGCCCCTCACCTCCAGATGCCATCTCAGAACCCAGGAATTCTTGGGAGATCGGCTGAAAAGATGACTAACAGAGGCATCCTTCTCATCCGTATTTAAACTACCCCTGGTGAATATTTCGATCGTTCGGGCCATTAATCTCAGCCCGTGGAAACTCGCGACGCGTCACCACCTCAGTGGGCGCTCGTGGGAAACGAAGAGTTCCGCCCTTCGTCGAAGAGGATCATTAATAACGTTGAGGCGCTCAAGGAGCTCCCTTCTCGGGACTATACTCCCTCCAATATGTCGGACCATTTTTGAAATAAATGTCCTCGAAAGTCTGCTAGACTTCCTCGAATCAGGCATCCTCGAAAAAACACAGAGGAAAGAGTGTATCAGTGGCCAACACTGGAGCAACATGGCTCGCCCTCTTCGAGAGTGACCGATTTACAGGCTTCGGGCGCCCCCTCCATCGCTCGGGTAGCCCCCATCCTCTTTGGCTGTCCGCACCTGAATCCATAGTTGCAGTAAGGACCAAGCAAACTATCAAAAATCCTCGGCAACAATCGAGTGATATTCTGAAGTCTCGGCTACAACCGAGCGATATTCCGAATCCTCGGCAACAACCGAGTGATATTCTGAAGTCTCGGCTACAACCGAGTGATATTCCAAAACCGCGGAGACAACCGAGCGGTATTCTGAAGTCTCGGCAATGACCGAGCGATATTCCGAATCCTCGGCAACAACCGAGTGATATTCTGAAGTCTCGGCTACAACCGAGCGATATTCCAAAACCACGGCGACAACCAAGCAGTATTCTGAAGTCTCGGCAACGATCGAGCGATATTCAGAAACTGCGGCGACAACTGAGCGGTATTCTGAAGTCTCGGCAACGACCGAGCGATATTTCAAAGCCTTGGCTACAACCGAGTGATTATCTGAAACCTCGGTCAAGTCAAATGGCATACTCTTAAAAAGTTATCTAAAGCTCTGGTCTAGACGAGTAATCTCTCAAACTCTCTGACGCAATGATACTTCGGTAGAAGTAAGCAAACTCCTTCTACTCAACCGTAAAGACATACGAGCTATCTCTTTCCAAAGAAATACCTGCTTCGTTCTACAAACGGGATCATGCTTGCCGCATGAGTCCCCGGGACCGCCCAGGTCCACCTCTGATCCGAACAGGGACAAACGCTTTCCTCCACTGAGGACCAAACATTGGTCTTAGCAAAAATAAGGTAGCAAGAACGCTGCCGAAATATGCTATGACACAAAAACATGATACGGGAGCAGTAATCCTCAAACACAATCACATCAAAAAAGAAGCAGATACTAAAAGAAGAAAGAATAAAAGCTTCTTTATTTCCTCATCAATGAAAAGAGTTACAACCTCCAAAGAGGCGTTACAAGTGCATCATGGCACAGGAAATAAAAACAAGTAAATAGCTCGGCCGGGCTGCTTCAGTCAACTTCGGTTAATAATGATGTTTCCAGCGCCTGACCCAAGTAGTCAGACGATCTAGCCAGCTCGCCCTGAACCATTGGTTAGGGCCAGGCTGGCCTCCCATGGGTCCTTCGGATGAACCAAGAGATCCAAGAACAGAAGGAAGACCCGTGGATGCTGATGCTGAGGAGGCATTCCCCCTGGGTGGAATGCTGGGCTGCTGGACGCTGCCCGACCATGAAATACAGGGGATAAGCAGACCGACACTGCTCTCAACTCCCTCTTCACAGGCAAAAGATCTCCCAGCCGGACGAGCTAAGGGACCCAGCCCGAGGGAGAAGGAAAAGTCCGTCCCTACCATGGGGATATGCATACTTTGCATCTCCGACGGTCCCCATGGCAAGTGGCAAAGGACACACAGAGAGCGCATACGTGCACTCTCCATATGGTCTCTGCGGACTTCGGCGGAAAAAATTCCCTTACCCGCTTCGAGCAGGACTGGAACTATGTTCCTCGGCAGACCATTTTATGCCTCGACCAAGCATGCCCATTCTCTACTTCGGACAAACCGGGTAATCCTTATATCTCAGCCTCGACCGAAACGCTTATTCTAGCCCGAATTCAACCGACCTAAGAGCGCGAATGAGTTATAATTCGTTCACAGTCGGAAGAAAGCTTAAGGTAAAAGATCAGCCAGAAAGACAAACAAGTAGAGGTGAAAAAACTCGTTCATCAGAAATTTCGATCAGACTACAAATTCGAAAAGCAAAAAATACACAGGCAACCCTCAAGGATCAGGGGCTGGATCAGTCCCAGCGGTATCCTCAGCAACATTCGGGGAAGCTTGGCTCGTTTCGCCCACTTCAAAAGTCGTTGTTCCTTTGGCGGCGAGCTTGGAGTATCCTTTGGGAGCCGCAGCATCGCTAGAGCCCAAAATTGCGTCAAGATCAACGTCTGAGAAATTTCGATCAAAAAATACACAGGCCTCAAAGGGTTCAACATCCAAAAAGGAGAGGTCCCATTCCGGATGCTCCCGAGATATTTTGGTTCGGACCTCCTCCGCGCCAAGTTGAAAAGCCTCGGCACAAGTCGCATCTTGTTCGCCCCAAAGTATGGCGAGATGCCTTTCAGCCTCGACAACTTGGCTCCAGAATGAGACGATTTGCTCATCAGTCTCGGTGACCCGCCCTTCGAGATCCAAGCTCCTCCGATGACTCGATGCCAATTCTCCTTGCAGGCTTTCTAATTGACCTTGGCCCTCGAGCCTCGCCTTCTCCATCTGCAAACACGGGGTTAGCCGATGCAACAGTGAGCTGATGGGAAGATTAAAAAGACGATATTGTACCTCCTCCTCTGCCGAGCTAATCTCCTGGTTAATTCCTCAACCTCGCTGAAGGCTCTCAGCTTGTCAGCCTTAACTAGCTTGATTCTGTCCTTGAGGTCGTTGATCTTCGACTGCCTACTATCGGCTTCTTCCCTAGACTGGGAGAGCTCGTTATCAAGCTTGGCCATTTTCTCCTGATGCCATCTGATCCTGTCGTCCCTGGCAATAAGGCAATGATTTAGCTGCCGGACCTTCTCCTCCGACTCGCCAAGCATTCTGTTCAGGCGATTCTTCTCGGTAGCTTCACTCCCCAGCCTGTCTCGACTTTCATCGAGCTGCTTCCTAGCAGTCTCCATTTCTTCGGCATATCTGGATGTGATCTGATAACTCCGAACATACTTCGTCATACCTTGTCCGAAGCCCATGTAGCTCCTTAACTTCGAGCCTTAATCGGGATACGTCGTCGAGGGAGGCTTGATGCAATCCCCTCACCCTCGCCAAGTTCTTGTTGGTGGTGTCCAGGACTCGCTCAAATTTGTCAGATGCCTCTGCTCGCAATCGGAGCTCGGTACTAACTCTCCTGGCCTGGACGCTGGCCCCTGTCGCCAGGCTCAAACGCTAGCATAGTGCCCTATTAATCAGAGCACTCTGTGAAACAAAACCCAAATAAGAAAGCGCGATCAAGTTAACCAGAAAGCACCCACTGCTCTGGAATAGCAACTCACCCGAGAGGTGTAAGACCTAGCTAGCTCCATGAGGGTGGAATTGTTGATCTCAGGGAGAAGATGAACATCCTTAGCCACATTCCGCTGACCGAATGCGGTGTCGATAAGGTCCAAGTCCGCAAACTCGTTCGTCAAGGGACCCGCACTCGGATACAATGCCGACCTCATCAAAGCAGAGAACGCCTCCTCGATAGCCGGGTCCAAACCGCCAGGCTACCCATCCGAGGGATCAGTCCGGGCAATCTCAAACTGAGAAGCCTGCAATCTCCTGGCCTCCTTCAGCAAAAGTCTGGCATGTGATTCCTCGAATATCTCAGCCAGCCCAGGCCCTAATGTTCCCGAGGCCTCAGTGGGAGAATCTTTAGCTGGAAGGTCATCATCCTGTCCTCCTTCTTTACCCAAAGGTCCTTCTTCAGTCACCGGCGCCTGCCCCTCCCCCGTGGGCTCCACCGAAGCTTCAACATGTTCACCCGCTCCTCTAGCCTCCTTAGGAGGAAGCTCTCCAGCGGAAAACTCCTCCCGAGCTTCCGCTACCGTTGGCCCAACGTCACCGCCCTCTAATCCCTTCAAGGGAGGCCCTTCAACAATAGGCTCACCCTGAACTTCCAGTGGAGCCTCGTCCGGGCTATCCACTATCTTCACCACCAAAGGACAAGGGATCTCGGCCACCCTCTCTGGGTCCTCCTCCGCTCTCTGCTCCTCTGCCATGGCTGTTGCTCCCTCCTCCAACTGAGGGGACCCCTCTCTCACTGCCGGCTCCCTCACATCCTCTTTCTTTGATGGTAAAGAGCGCGGGATAGCCCTGAATCGCCCAGCCTCCGGCGAGTGCTCTCTAGAAAGGCGAACCTTCTTCTCAGAATTACGCCTCTCTGCACTACCAGCCTCTCTCGGGCGCTTGCCTAACTCTTTCTTTATGCGGCCCTCCAGCGCAGATCTCTTGGCTGCAAGCGCAGTAGGCGAACAATCGGACCAAGATATACTCACTCGAATGAAATCAATGGAAGGAAGAAAGAAAAAGACTTACCTTGCGCATCGACGGGGCTAAGTCCGGCGGCAAAAAGAGCCTCCTCCGATAGTAAGACATTGGCCAAGAACACTCGATCGTCAAGAAGGACCCCTAGGTCCTCCTTCCGTTCGGATAGGGCTGGATGCAGTTCCATATCCCTAACAGGGTTTCCCCATCCCCGCGGAAAGCCGAAACCGATGTTCCCTTTAGCGATAAAGAATCGAACCTTCCATTCCTTTATGGACGACGGTTTATCCATGATCGTCCTGAATGACTTCCGAGGTCCGATATAGGACCACTCCGTGCTCCTCCCGGACATCAGATGGTAACAAACACGGAACAGGGACAGAGTTGCTGTTACCTGAACCCAATTACACATCGAGATAAACTCGATGATACTCCGCCAGCTGTTAGGAGCCACCATTGTCGGGCAGATGTTATAGAACCTCATGATCTCTTTCACTAAGGGGTGAAGGGAAAATCGGAGGCCTGCCTTCAGGCTATCTTCTTAAAGAAATATCCTGCCCTCCAGCTCTTGCGAGACCCTATGCTCGGGCTCCGGCAGCCGTAAAATGACATCCGAGGGAATGCCATACTTCTGGCGTATCCTCCCCAAATCCTCGGCAATAATCTCTGAGACCAGATCGCTAGGCCTCACCATGTTGTTGGTTGGAAGAAACACCGAGCGACGTTGCAAAGGAAGTAGGGGAACAAGATTCTCCAAGAAGGAGCGAAAGGGCGCTGCTAATGGGAATGGCGCTGTTTCGACTTTGTTTTTCCCCGAAGGAAACTGTCTCAAAGAGAAGATAAGGTGTCTTGATCGGAACGCCCGGAACCGCCGTTGCAGGCGCCGTAAAAACCAGGATTTGCTACGTGGCACTTCCCGACCGTTGCCCCTAGGAAGCGACAGATACGTCCTATAAAGGCATGGCGGCCGCGCAGTATTAATTAGGGCATCATTACGCAAGCTGTCAAATCCAAACCCATTCAGATCGTGCCACTTGGAGTTATACTCCCTACGCCCGAACCTACGCTTCGAACTAGGGAGTAGGGGGCATGTGTTGAGAGGTAAAATTATCGTTGCATTAATAATCGTGCAAGGGGTTAGGATCAAACCTATCTCCCACTTGCTGTGCAATACCCACTAGAGATGAATCAGCCTCAGTGGATTGGGGTGCCTTAGCCCCTCAGCGAGCCAAGGATTCCCAAGGTGCGGATCATATCTCTCGGCCTTAGCCGAGCTATGACGTCTCTCTTGGCCTCAGCCGAGTTATAACATCTCTCTTGGCCTCCGCTGAGCTATCCCCATCTCTCTCGGCCTCAACCGAGCTATCCATCTCTCTCGGCCTCCGCCAAGCTATCCCTGTCTCCCGGCCTCAGCTGAGCTATCCCTGTCTCTCGGCATCAACCGAGCTATCCCCATCTCTCGGCCTCATCCGAGCTATCCCTGTCTCTCGGCGTCAGCCGAGCTATCCCCATCTCTCGGCCTCAACCGAGCTATCCGTGCCCCGACCAGACCAGGGCACTCAAGCACCTCTGTGGAATCCGGCGCGGGAGAGTTTAAACAAAAATCATACCCGAGAGTGGCCTAGAGCCTTGGAGCCTACACCATCTCCGAATCTCAAGACATCAACCAGCTCTCCCAGCCGCTGATCCTCTAACTAACAAGATACGAATCTTACTGATATTATAACAAACCGGATTCGAATCCTAACGGCTTTCAGACCCACGACGCCCCTAAGGAATCAGGTGATCCTCTATAAATAGAACCATCTCCCGACTTCTCATGTATGCGCACTTATTTACTGGCCCACTCTCCTTCCACCTCTGCTCACCCCTTTCCGCCATTAACGCTCTGCTCGAAACTCTCGAAAGGCCATCCTCGGAGAGACTCTTCAGCGAGAGCCTTCTCCTCATATTTGTTGCTTACCGATCCCCGCTGACTTGAGCGTCGGAGGGTCTTCCACAGAGGGCCACTCCCAACGCCTCTCGCATGAGGACTGTTTTGCAGGTCCGCCCAGGAAGGAGCCCATCCTGAAGCCCGATTGCGTCCGAATTGGAAGACGGATTTCAGCAGCAACAAGGAAGATGAAATTAAAGAACACAAAGAAAATGAATTTTGCAAGACAAATCCATTGCATTCATACTTCTGCAAACCAAATTATTGTCTTGTGCACTAAATGCATTCATTAGTTTTAACTAGTTCAATGCAAACTCAAAACTAGATACCTTGTAAGGAAGTTTTTTTTCCTACGTCCAACAATCCTTACAACCACCATAAGAAGAGGAGGTTCAAAGGAGAACGAAGAAGAAAAAGAAAAGGTCTTTTGAGTGAGTCGAATGTTATCTTAAGATTCCATTGTATTCTAATTGTCTATAAAGATTTTGATATTATGAGATATTTAGAGCTTATTTGGTGTTACTTTAGTTTACTATTTTTTTTCTAAAAATTCAAGAAAAGATTGATTTAAAGTGAATAAATATGTTTGATGAAATTAAAGTTTTAAACCTTGTAGAATAAAATTGTCTTAGTCTCTTCACGTAATAGAATGCCTCACCATTCTTTTTTATCTTAATCTCACTATCTTGTCTAACCCTACTCTAATCCAATGCATTCATTAGTATTCTTTGTTTCATCCCACTACCCCCCCTCTTTTCATTTTTTCCCCCTTCTTTTTCCTTTTTCTTTTTTCTTTTATTTCTTTTCCTTTTTTTCCTATTTTCTTTTTTCCCTTTCTTGTTTCTTTGCTTTCATCCTTTCCTCAAGTTGATGAATTTCAAAGCCCACTTCAATCATAATTCCATTTTCTCATAAGAATCCTTCCAAGTTTTAAAACATTTGATGAGATCCTTTTGTTTTTAAAACTGCTTATAATTTTTTCAGAGCTTCTAGCAGCAACTATTCATTTGCTATTGCAAAAACGATTTATTGCACTCACAAGCAAAAAATAAAAGCAAGTTGGAAGTTCCATGCAAATGATATCTCAATCTCCATGGTGATATTTCACCGATTTATAAGGAAACAAAAATACAAAAACAGCAACAATACTATTACAAGCCCTTATTTTATTTGGACATCCAATCTCTGTACAAGGTAGTATCTCAGACACTCAACTAACATCAAGCTGAGACTTCATTAAAGGTGCTTCCTTGACAATTAGACTCTCAGTTTCTAGAGTTACCAATCAGTTTAAAACAGAAAAAAGGATGCATTGTTCATCACACATAAACCTGTGATTGGGAAAAGAATGACAAATAAATTTGTAATGAAAGCAATTCAGTACAACAAAAACTAATAGAAAGAATTATCTGCACATTTACAACAATATCTTCATAAATATCGTATAATTTCCCCTAAATTCAATGGGATCCCTAATAGAACAAATGTCCATCTTACCAGATGAATAGATTTAACAGAATTAAACAAAAATTGGGAGTACAAAAATATATAGGAAAGAAAAAAAAAGTAAGGATAAAAAAATTTAATCTGGATGCCATGAAACAACAGCAATCTAGGCCTTTTGTTGCTCCCGTCAGACAGACCAGTGCAGTTTGCTGCTCTACCCACCACAATTCTGTGAGCACTTTTATGCTTAGCTGCTCTTATGCACCAGAAAAGGGATATTATATCCCCATAGTTAAGCTTTGGTGGATTAAGGTGAAGAGTATGCATCAATATGTTACAAATGAAAGAATATCTCATGCCACCAGCAATATCTTGATATCTGCATAGGTTAGGTGACCAAAATTTAAATTTCTATGACATATGCTATGTCATGCCCTGAGCTGCAAAACTCAATACATCTCTCTCCTCCCTTTCTTTGACCTTGTCCTATCGTCTGATCTATCATTGAGGCTCCAAGATATGACAATTTCTTATGAAATCATTGGAGTAGTTTACATGTTTTGTCCAAAATGGTTGAAGGTGTTTAAACCCAATTTCTAGCCATGGCTTACACTGCCCATTGTAGTGGATCACAGCAGCCTTCTTCACGCTGTCGAGGTTGGTTTTCTCCTGATATCCCAGACCTAGCATATGCCACGATGGGTCAACGGGATGCACGTTGCCCCTGAATGCTATAAGGGCTGGTGGTAAGGTTCCAAACTTCCACAGTGTCAAATTGGCCTTCAGATTCTGACCAAAAAAAATAAAATATATATGTTAGCACAATGCACGTAATACTCGCACGACTGTTTATGTGCAAGTATGTTCATGGGGAAGGAAGTTGAAGAGCTAGCTGGGCTCTTATGATTTCATTCTCGGTGAAATCTGCCTTTTTAGTGAAACTTCAACCAAAACCCCTTCTCTTATTACGGAAGCTTTGGATAAACAAAGCAGGTTAGAGGACCGCTAAAAAAATCAGATGAAAGACATGAGAAAGGATTTGACTTGCATTGACAGGGATCATAGTCCTTGATAGGAGAATAACTGGCAAAAAAGGAAGTCTATTTAATGCTTGTCCCCACAGAAGGAAGGCATCCCAAACACAGTGTATGCTAATAATCTACTGAATCTATATCAATCAAGTTTTGCATTTGTCATGCCTAGTTTTCTCCTTGTCATGCTCATGCCTACCTTATACCTGTTCATAGACCCAACCACACCTGCCTACTTCATTTGTATCTGTCAACTCAGTGGTGTTACGTACATACCCTCATTTTCAGTAGTGCAAATCATTATAGGCACATCACATATAATGAACTAGTATTATCTGATTAACTCCTTTATTTTAACCTAAAAAAACAAGCCTTATGCCTCTTATAACGGGTCAGTGTTTTGAATCAAGATTTAGTTTGTAGCATTAGTGGGCTTTTGCTTATCAGGTTTTAATAGAATAGGTTCTATCAAAATGCTTATTTTGTAGTTGTTCATAAAACCTGTTATGGAAAAACTGGCGGGTCATAAAACCAGAAAATGAGTTTTACAAAAAAGTCTACCTTGTTTTTCCTCAAAAGCCATTTTACAGCTGTCAGGTTTCATGAGCATCTGTTCTACTAGAAGATGCAACCAGAAGGACCCATATGAACGTTCCAGCCAAGGCAATTTTCTGTAGGAGAGTGGGTTGCCATGAAAAATGTAATGCTGGTTGGTAGGTATAATAGCTAAGCTTTTGATTATCTGGATAACCTCATACAACACTTAAGTTCTGTTTAACTTAAACTTACGAAAAACCAAGAAGCCCCTTAATAAGACTTCCCAACAGTTATTAAACCTGATAGCAATCCACATAAATGGTGCCAGATACCTAGCCAAAGCAACTTTGGTTCAGAGAAAGGCAGACAATGCAGCCTATATCCGTCTTTGCCTATACAACAACAAAAGCACCCTCCAGGGCTCCCCAAGACTTAAAAAAAGTCCACATGAAGAAATAGGAAATGCACTCATCTGATGCAAAAACAAAATCAGAGAGCCAAACCAAAACACAACCCATAATCTAATTGCCTACTTATAGAAGAATGTGCGGGTGCATGCAAAAAATAAAAAAGAAAATAACTCTCTCTCTCTTGTACCTGTGCATGCACACAACCGGGTACCTGCACATGTATCTATCTATTTGTACAATTTGAACCTCCTGTCACCACTTAGTAACTAAATTTTGTTTAAGAAGATCTATCAAAACAAGCATACAAATGCTCAAGAGATTGTACACTAGTCATTTCTAGAACCTCAGATAAAATCACTAGAAAGAAGAATAAAATTTTATGCAACATTTTCCATATAAACATTGTAACGATTGCATACTGAAAGTAGATATTAGAAGAAAAGTGAATTATTGTTTTACCTCCTTCAGCCAGTAATGATATGTTTCTCTTATGTTTGTCTTCCTCCATGCACTTAAGTCAAAGATATTCATCCCATATGCCCATGCACATTCATCAGGATCTAAATCCCTGGCTATAAGGGGATGCGAGAAGTTGAAATATGTCCTGAAGTGCTTCGACATCACCCACTTGTCTTCACCTCTACAAGTTTCTACAGCCCCATTGACCTTTCCCCCAAGATCAATGTCCCACAAATGTGACAAGTCACGCTGAATAACAACATCATCATCAAGAAACACCACCTTGTTGAGGTTTGGAAAGAGCTGTTTGGATGCATTACAAGGTGCAATGTCACTATTGATGGCCAACAAACAATTTGAGTATGAAAGAAGATAAATAATTTTTATTCCAGGCCAAATGAGATTATTGCATGCAATCTCATTTCACAATTCCAATATTGTTAAAGAAATAAGATTTGACATACCAAGTCCACTAGCACTATTGATTTGCCACAAGCGAACATCATGGGGGAAAAGCAGACAACTTTATGCTATTAGCAGTCATGCATGCAGCGTCAAGATTTTACTTTTCTTTTTTAAAAAAGTCGCGCCTTTTCTTTCTTAAATGGTGTAGCTATGCTAATAATTAGCCTTAATTTACAAAACAGGTGATTCCTTCTTTTTAACCACTTTTAGTCACTCTTCCTGAGGCAATAAGTATGTATGGCCAGAAGAAGGGAGAATCCAGAGCTCTCACCACCTCCTAAGTATCTCTAAGGTCAAGTTACTCTTCCTTGCTCCAGTGTCCCTACCTCTGTTTTCCATTGAACGAAACACTCAAAAATCTAGTACATCAAGTCTCCCTCCCCCCTTCTCTTCATTTTTTTCCCTCTTGAAAAACTTTTTTCTTGTAAGATCATCTTCGTCCCTCTTAAAACCCAAACCTGCATTTGAACAACACCCAACCCCTCCCCCCCCCTAAAAAAAAAAAGAAAAAGAAAAGAAAGCCTGTGTGTGTGTGTGTGTGTGTGTGTTCTTGAATGTCTGCCAATCTTCCCTCTTTCTTCTCATTTCTGGTTCACTACAGTCCAATTTTCAACCTTTCACAACAGCTTGAGCAAACATTCAGATTTCATCCAGTCCTTCCACTACCTTCTTTTTTTCCCAAAGCAACTTATTGTTCACGAATAAAAAAAAAAAATTCAGTGAATTTCTTAGCACTAAATCTTAGATTGAGGTAGATTAGTCTATAGAAAAAGAATATCTGCAATGATCAAATATATTTACCTCAGGCAGGTAAATACGGAGATGGTTGAGTAGAGAAATGTATTTTGGACTCCTGGCCTGCAGTTTCGAAGCAAAAACCCTTGGATTGTCGGTGACATTGGTCCCTGCAACATGATCTCCATGATAGTGGTTTCTGACACCATGGTGGTTCTCTATAGCATCAAGAACAGGTACATTTTCTCTTGTCAGCCAGTCAAACTGGTGAACACCTTTTACCTCAATAATGGCTGGAGAAAGAGGATTCAGTGCAAACCATGAATGCATCCCTGGATAAGTCTTCTTGTCAGTAATGACATGAAAGACCATCTCCTCAGGTTTCAAAGAAGATCTCACAGTTGAGGAGACCACGACAGAAGCTGCAAGGATGTTATCACTTGCTAATATAAAATGTCGGTAGGAGTTATCAGAGAGGAAGGGTAGCAATTCTGGGGCTGGCAACTGCTTTCTTGCATGAGCATTGGAGGAATACTCATCAGTCAGACGTAAAGAAAGACAATGGATGCCTTTTGGAATAGCACTAGCAGCGAAATGTTTGTTCAGCTGCTCCGCCAACCTTGATCGCTTGACATCTCTGTCCATATTTTCCATCTGCATCAATGAGTTAAAAAAGTTTGTAAGAATTACTGAATGAACCAAAATGAAGAAAGAAAAGGTGGGATGTAGTTTAGTTGGACAACATTCTGTCAGATAACAGTGATAACAGAAATAGAGTAATCCCCAAATTATCCAACACGTATCTTAAGAAAGGGGAAAAACCTATGTAGATTCAAATACTACAGATATTAGCTGCTAAATTTAGTTTCCTTCATGTCATAATCACTAAGAATATATCGTAAAAAATAAGTAAAAACATGGTTTATAATATCACTACATATCCCATCATATCAACAATTACAAGTTTTGGCCTTGTCAATATGATATGGACCACACAAGGAAAGTCACATATATTTGTACCTATCAGTGTAAAGCTGTTCAATTTTTTAGCAAGTGCCAGTTTAACAATTTTACAAATGCAAAATGCAGGGTGCATGTAAAGATGCTCTGGGTCCTTATTTAAGATCTACAATTTTGAAACTATCTAAAAATGTAATTATTTGCAAGATCTTCTTGCCTTGTTGGTAATTTGTAGTTTGGAGTTGTTGATATAAGATGACATGTTTATACTAAGGTTGTCAATCCTGTGAGATGGGTTCATCTCATTTTCCTCATTAAATGGGATGTGCCACTATCTTACACCATCCCAACATTTGGGACAAGGGATATCCCAAGACATGCTAATAGGAACGTTGGGATGATGGCGGGATGGTCCTGTCCCGATACTTGGGAAGCTAATCTATCATGATGTCCCACAAAGTGTCTAGTTGACATTTGAAACCATTGTTTATACTGCTAATGTAAATATAAAAAGAAATGCATATACAAGAAGCATTGTAGTGTAGATCAGTAAAACACATGGATTAAATGTCAACATATATCAATCTTGACAATAAAAGAATAAAAATTGTTTAGATAATAAACCAAAGCTTTTCAAGTCTATATTTGTAGTGTATCTTCTCACAAACTTCGATATTTGTGCTAGTGCAAGCCAACGCACAATATGGTATGGAACATTTGTTTCTAGATCTCATAATGCTGGCAAAATATGACATATTGCTTTACAATGACTAAGATGTGCTTTCCAAACCTTTACCAAGTTAAATCATACAATTGAGGCTCAAATTATAAATGAAAACTTAATGGATCCTACCAAACTGATGTAGAGAGGATCTTACAGAAGCTTTTTTAAGATAAGAATGCCATGTAAAGACATTTAGGTGCCCCATTTGATATAAGAGATCATAGATCAACAATTATTTGAATGAAATTGCATAGACAACACCTGAATCTACATAATATTAAGTAACATAATGATTTTGATGGTAAATTTCACAAGCCCACCAAAGGATGAAAATTAAAAAAGGAGTCATTTTTTCATTTTTAGACGAGTCATCGGTACAATCCACAATCCAACTGCTTTTTAGGAGCAAGAGTATTAGGAATTCTAAGATAGTTAGGAAGAATTTTCAGAATCAAATGCATCTAAGAATGCTTTGATGCTTGCATCTGTGTAAACTACCAACTGAAAGAATACCATATCATAGTACAATAATCATGTGACGACCTAACTAGCATGACACAAAACCATCATATCTTGAGGCATGCTACTGTACAAATTAACACACAATAATACATGATGATAAATGTGCTATCTACTAGCATGACACAAAACCGTCATTTCTTTCGGCCCATCACCCTTTCACCATCTTCACTACCTATCACCACCATTACCATATTTGCACTATCCACAATCTCCCCCATGCCTTTGACCACCCACCACCATACCTCCACAAGCAACCATCTTCCATGACCCCTTTTTTTTGAATTTTTAGAATTAGAAAATGATTTCTCATTTCAGCAAATGACCATGTTTTCAGATATTCTATGGAGATGGAAAATTGGAAATAGAGATGAAAATTAGAAATGGAGAATGAAAAATTATTTTCCACAACTAAATAGGCCCTAGGGCACCCCGATCCCAAGACTTAAAACCTTTGATGTGGTCCTATAATTGCAGTGCATTTCCTATATGCAGTCAGGCAGCATATAAACTGAATAGGTGGTCCATTAGTACCATACAGCCACATAAGTAGCCTACTTGTGCAAGCCGATGCAAGCAGTGGTAGGTTCTATAAGATGGTGGCTGGATGTGGGCTATAGCGAGGTTGGATGCAGGCATTATCATTTATGGATATGTTATTGTTAAATTTAATGAGCAAGTAGTTACTGACTGTTAGCTGATACCATTATTAAATACTGATGTTATTATTGTCTTTTATGTAAGCAATAACTGACTGTTAGCTGTTACTGTTATTAAACATGGATGCTATTTTGCACTTTACATATTTTTAGTTTATAAATATTAAAAAAAACAACAATGGCGTGTGGACCCCTTGATGCCTCCTTATACTCTGCACACTATGCAGTCCCTGGACTGCTCACATATGTCTTTTAAATCATGGAGGCTGATATCAAGACAGCAGTTACATGTGGTAATGTGCAGCTATGATACTTCAATTTATTAGCATAAGAAATGCTCAAGAGGGTTCTAAGGAAAGATGCAAAAGAGTAGCTTGTATGAAAAAGTAGAGAGAACTAAAACAGTAGAGAAGCATGACATGTCACCCCTCCCCGCAAAAAACTAAATAAATAAATAATAAAAAGAAGGTGAATGGGGTGTCATCCTAAAGTTAGAACAATATCTGAATGGTGCAGTGATCTTGAGAAGTTGCAACAATTAAATGTATAAACTACACAGAGTCAATTGCATACCGTAGCCTTCAATGTTATGGCAAATGTCCTGGCATCGTACTGGTTACTCTTCATTTCAGTAAGAAACTCACTGAATGATTCAGGCACCTTCAGTCCAACTGGAATTTCCTCAGAATTCACTTGATTAAGTATCTTATACAGATCTCTAACAAGCTTCTGTACCAATTCAATCAGGTTGGTCAAGACAATAAAGCAACTTTTTTCTTCATTCACAAATCAAACCCATCTAGTGATTGTGATATCATCAACCAAGCATATATAGTAAATGTAGATATTTACCGAAGAATCATCGCCCCTCTTACCAAGGATCCTCGGCCCTAGTCGCCTTCCCAAACAATCTGGAAAAAGAAAATGATGAAAGTTAAGAAATGCATGCAACATAAATTTTTGAATCTCAGATGCCTTTCTCTCTGTCTTTTTTCCTTGTCTGTGTTGTTATTTGGTCACAGGTTGATGTTTCTAAACTAGAGTTGTCCGACTGCAGTATAAAGTACAGTACAATTCATTGCTAAAGTAAGGCTTTGGTTTAAAGTGTGGTCCCTTTCATTGCCAAATTCATGAATTTACCCTTGGTTGGCCTACCTTGGTTTGTGAAGACATAATACAGATATTTTTGTGATAGGTTAATAGGGTATACAGCTTTAGCTTCATTGAATTCAATATCTTAACAGGAACATGCCACATAGAACAGTTATGCCGAAATCCTATTTTTTAGTACAACTTGCATTGCTTGTTGCCACAATGAAAAATGTGGATCTAGAACATCAAAAATGGTAAATAGTTTTCGAAACAAAAGTATAAATATAATACATGAATAAATAACATAAAAAACAATACAATCTTAATTAAACTGTCACAGTTTGCATGAAACTAGATTTAGCAGTAGATGCATATTGCAATCCTCAGCTTATAGAAGAATAAAAGAAAAATGAAACACATCATAAAAGTGGGACAACTGAACAACAAATTTAAAACTGAGTTCATCAACAATCCTTTTCTTTGGATCATGTGATAATCATCTAAAAAGTCCAATACTTTGAGAATTGACAGAAGTCAAATTTTGCATTCCAAATAATCAACAGAAACACTGTTCTGTTTTCTGAAAACGCTTTTGCTGTCTGACATTTGTTTCTCAGACACTTTTTTGTTCTGTTTCCAGCTGTCCACTCTTTCCCCCAAATATCATGAGGCACGAATTTTTCCTAGCTTGAACCAATGCTATTCTGCCACCAATACCAATACTTTCACAGCTGCTATTGTCCAATCATGCACTTTAAATTTTCCTAACTTATATGGGCATAACTGTCGGTAGTTTATGAAACCACCAGGAACCTTATATCATCCATTTTGACACTAATCTAGGTGCTCCTTATAATTTACCCTGAACCTCTTAATCCAATTCTTAAAACAACTTTTATAGGTAGTAAAAGCTCGCTATCACATTAAACATTTTTTTTCCTTGGAACAGCAAGCCATCATCAACGTATTGAAGACGATGGAACCCTTGTAACCACAAAGTCCTTAACTCAACCCTTTCATAACTCAAATATGAAATAATCTGCATAAAAATTATTCACCCAAGTGAAGGAAAAAGGAAAAAAAGTATGATTTCTTTGACAGAGACCTTTCTAGCAATAAATAACTTTCTAGGAACCTATTTACAAAATAGGAAAAGAGAGCAATCATGATATGATCTGTAACCAACCAGTGTGAAAGTTCATCAAGATGCACCTTGTTGAAGGAAAGCAAGAGCCAAAATAGAGAAGCAGCATAACAGCAATATTAAGTACTGGACTAAGTACAAGAGAAACAAAAGAACATCTACGAACAAAACTGAAACCTAAGTTGCAACCACAATTCAGTTTAGCTAAAGACCAATCGTCCTAAATCCAGAATCAGAAGATTGTCAGACCGAAGTCGAGAATAGTATCAAACCAAAACCCAAAAGCTTGGGATCTTTTAGATCAGCAAGATGCAACAAAAAAATCATTCCAGTTGTAATCAGTATGTTAGCCGCCAATCCAAGCATTACACCCTATATCCATCAAATAAAAAAAAAAGACAGTAATAGTACAAATCAACAAGGAATCCACCATAAGAAACGGATCCCAACACCAACCTTCAAACTAAAATTTTGACAGCTTAACAAGAAAATGGGAGCTCAGTGAGCAAGGATGTATGAAAAAAAACAATCCAAACAGAACAAGTCCCACCAATTCCGTTGCATAGTTATAGTAGATCAACCTGCGATGCACCAATTTACGACGACTAACGATATTAACAACCTCCAACCAATACAACCACCAATGTCTAGATCAAAAAGTGAAAAAATAATTATAAAAAAAAAAAGACGAGGAGCTCAGGTTTGCAAAATAGATCAGCCAAAACACCACCTAAATTGGATCGACCAATCCCAATCAATACCCAAATTGAATCAACCCACGACATGCTCATTTGCAATCGCCCAAGCATGAAACACCTCCCGAACCGATGCCAGAATCAATGTCGGGCTTAAAAATCTGATATTTTCATCAGGAAATGAGAGTTTACCGACAGAGGATTTGAGAATCCACGAAATCGAATCCGAAGCTCATAGGATCAACTAACAACGCACCCATTCAAAACCACACATCCATCAGAACACCTCCTTTTGATATCAGAACCAATGTGGAGCAGGACATAAATCGAAATTTGGGCAAGAAAAGGTGGGGAGCCTGGCTTACCGAGAGAGGAGCACTTGTTGACGCCCTCGAGGGTGACGACGGCGGTGAGGATGAAGACGAAGGGGAGGAGGAAGGCGAGGGCGAGGATGGTGTGGAAGAGGGTCCGGTAGGGGAGGTGGCGCGGCGCGACCCTGACCTTCATGAAGTCCAGGAACCCATTGCTGCTCGATATCGTGATGCTTCTCATGCTCGGCGAGATCCGAAGCTGCATCGTCGTCGCCGACGCCGCCCCGATGCCGCGGCGGAGGCGGCGGCGGAGGAGGCGATCGCGGCGGCGGCCTTAGCAGCAGCGGCGGAGGGCCATGGAAGGGAGCGGCGATCGGGTGAGGAGGCGGCGGCGGCGGCGGAGCGGAGGGATCGCAAGGTCGGGTTTTGGGGGGCCTCCCGATCCGGCATTGAGGATCCGAGAACGATGGTGGGAACGATTCACAAGTCTCCTTTCTCTTCTTTTTCCATATGCTAATTAAAATAACAATAAAAATTTGAGAGGATTGCTGCTGTTGTTGTTTGTTGTTATTATTATTATAATATTAAATTTTTACAAGAGAGAGAGAGAGGAGGAGGAGGAGGAGAGATGGAAGAGAATCTTTCCTTCCCTTCTTCCATAAGAATAGGAGAGAGAAAAAGAGAGAGAAAAGGATTGGCCATATTCTCTCTTTCTTCTTTCTTATCTAAGTTTTTTCATTTTATATAATTTAAATATAAAAATTCTTTTTTTTTTTTTTTTTTGAGTAAGAAAATATCAACATTAAGAAATATTTTAATTAGCCAATTTTTATTTGCTCTTTGGTTTTTTGTTCCTCAATCAACAAGTACATGATATGGAGAAAGAGAGATGCAAGGAGAGGAAGGGTCTATTTTTAGGGAGTTGATATGGAGTAATCAAAGACAATGGAGAAAATTGACCCAAGGATAACGAGTGGCAAGGACTAGAACATGAATATAATCAATTGGCATCATAATTTAGTAGTCTTGCTTGATTTTTTTTTTAAATTAAATTTATAAGGTGATAAACCATAAAAATTAGAACAATGATATTGCCAAATAGTTTCTATATGTGTGAATTATTAATTTATAATATCATTAATTTTAAAGGTATAATAACTAACATATAACTAATGTCTAATTTAGTAAATAATCTAGTAGTCTTGATTATTTTTCCTTTTAAATTAGACTTATAAGGTACTAAACTATTGAAATTGGGATGACGATCTGCCAAGTAGTTTCTATATATGTGGATTATTAATTTATAATATCATTAATTTTAAAGGTATGATAACTAATGTCTAATTTAGTAACTTTTTAGATAAATATTAGAAGTATAGCCTTGTGTTTAGCTTCTCTCTCATCTTATCTTGTAGGTTGGCTAGCTTGCTTGTTTGACTGGTTAAAATTAGTAAGGGTCTAGGTTCAGTGAAACTCTTTTAAGAGTTCAAATGTCTTGAGCCAACAATATGTGCTTGGACTCTATACCAATCATGGATATTATTTCAATGGAGAGTAAAATGATTGGGCTGATAAAGAAAGATGGATCAACAAGACAAATCTCACAATCATAACCATGTCTTGCCATATTATTCAATCAGCATGATTGTTGCATACAATACATATAAGAACACAATGTATTAGAAAAAGTTAAAATATAATAGTATTTAGGGTATGCAAGAAACCTAAGTCATGGAATCAATATGATTTTTGTTTAGTATAAGTTGATTTTTTTTGCCTCTTAGTTTGGTTTAGATTTTAAAATTTTAAAATTAAAAAATTGATTTGATTTTGATTTGAACTTTTAGAAAATTAATATAAATCGATCCAAGACATGTATACGCGATATGGCCTTTCATTTCATGTTAGCTAAAATTAAAGTGCTATAGGCATTTGTAGACAATTAGGATATATGAAAAGTATAATTTTTTTCTATTATGAATAACTAAGTTGCTATTTATTTACATAAAGTTTTCTACAAAAATCCATCTCATTGTCATCTAAAGCATGTACAAAAAAAAAATTGATAATTAAACCAATATTTTTTAATTTAGTTTGATTTTGCTTTTGGTTTCAGTTCTAGTGCCTGTTTTAGTTTCAAAGGCTAAATCAAATCAATTTGATACTATAAATACCTTTAAATTGACCTAATTCAACCCATCCACACCTCTGATGGTATTTATAATATTCTGATAAATTTTCTAAAAAATAGTAAAATGCTTAGTTGATTGATTTAAAGAACTTATAGGGATTGTGATATGAAGTTTCTAGACACTGTTTATGAGAATTATTATGTATTCTGTAGCATTATCTTCTTGGTGGTGCATCAAGAGTTTTCTTCCTGATAAGCCAATAGGTTTTTCCTCTAGAAAGTCAATAATGAGTACAAAATTAAGATGAAGTGTAGAGCCATCCTATTTGCCATCAAAGCTTTTGAGGTGTCATGACTGCATGCAATCATAACTTTTTGAGAGACTTAGTGCTCATATTCATAATTTGCACATATCAAAACTTCACATCATCTAATGTGACCTCAACCAGCCTCTGATAACCAGCACCCATTAATATTATGCAGTATTTGCAATCATATATTACCACTTATTGTACCCATTTCATGCAACTAGCGTCATTTTTCAAAATATGAACATTCCCAATGTTTAAACCTTGTGAGATGAAATTTTAATTTTTTTCTTGAAATGGGATACTTTATTTCCATTTCATTATTTATTTAAGATATATATATATAACTTTAGTATTTTAGTTAATTTTTAAATATTTTAAAAGTTATATTTTATGAAACGAATTCATGAGCCGATCCCATGTAGTTGAGAAAAGGCTTAAATGAGTTGAGTTGAGTTGAGTAAAAGTTATATTTTATGATAAATTTAATTTATTTAAAATTAATGCTATAATGTATTATAGTCAAACGAGATAAGACGGTCGAAATTAGTTTCAAAATCTATATTTTTGTAGTTTATATATGATAAACTTTTATTTATTGGTCATAAAATTAGCCAAGAAAAACAATATTAACCAACAAATACATAGATTAAGGCTAGCGTGTAGATAAAATGCCATAAAATTGAGCAGCTCAACCAAGCATTTCATTAGAATGGGGAATGCCAGGCTAGCCATGAACTGAAAGGCTTAAAGTCTCATTTGATAAAATTCTACAATAACTCATTCTATACATGCTTATATACAATATGAATATTATGTTCATAAAGGCCTAATATGACAATATGATGACAAGGGTGGGGACAATTGTTTACAGCAAAAATTATTTAGCTTTTTATGACCTTGTTGCTTAAAAATCATTTATTTTTAGAAAGTGGATTTGGTTCTTTGCATCATCAAGGGCTTCATGCATTTTATTAATAAGATGCATTCAATAGTTTATATCGAGTTGGTGCAAGACTTAAGTGGATGCACATGTCCTCTGTTCCAGTGGCACTCGGACCACCTACAAGCCATCAGCATAGTTTTAACCATAATTCACATGTCTTCACTTAGATGTTGTAAATTATTAATGTAATATTGATATGGCTTAATTTGATTGACTAATCACATGATGACAAATGACAAAATTGGGTTCCTACATGAAGAGAGAATTTGTGAGAACAAGCCCTTGGACCAATTCGATCCAATCCATGTGGCCATTGTGAACTAGAAAAAAAAAGGGACAAACTTAGCAATTGTTATACTTTGAAAATCTGCACACCTGATTTTGTTATAATTTTTAAATTAAGCAATATTTATTTTGAAATTCTTTATGCCTAATATTTAATTTGAAATATGTTATAAATAGCTATTAACACGAAAGATGTTTTCAATAGTGCAATTTCTTTGTATATTTTGTTTACATGAAAAACTAGATCAAGTAAGTTTATTTGTTACGTGATTAGATTATATCTCAAGCTTTATAGTAAGATTTGTTAAGAAATATGTTGTGAATTGTTTTTAATATTTTGTAATATTTAAGTAAATTGTGAGATTATGTGCATGTAACTTGATCAATATGTATCTGTTATGATTTTCGATCAAGTTATGCTTTGTAATACATAGACCTAGCCTATCAAAGCTTGTACAAAGTTTATAATATTGGAACCCTTTTTCACATGGGATATATATGATTTTCATTTATAACACATACTGCAAGGTTATAAGCGGTTTCCATTTTGTCGCCTTACTATAGGGTTTGCATATGGTCATGGTTATTAAGTAAATTGCTTTTATCAAATTCCTTTGAGACTTAAGTAAAGCTTTATTTGCTAAAAAAAAAACTTAAAAATAATAATTTCTGCACATAACTTAATTATGAGCACATGTATTATAATGTTATCTTAAGTATTTATGATATTATTTATGATATTAACCATGCATCTTAAATTGTATTATTCTGCTTACTTGATTCCTATAGGTATGATTAAAGATTACTTACTGAGCATTGCTCATAATTTCTTTTTAAGAGATTGATTCAGATAGAAGTTGATTTAAGAGTTTAGCTAAATTTCTTTGTAGTCAACATGATTAGTTTGGTTTTGATTTAATAATATGTAACATTTCTGATGCCAAGATCTTATATTCATTTTTAGTTTTTATTGATATTGTTTCAGCATTTGACTAGTTTAATTAAGTGGATATTTAATCTAACTTGCATACTATAGATTTATTTCTCAAGTATATGGTGGATTGTTACATCCTGAATCCATCCTCTATTTTAGAGTATGATTGAAATTCTAATTAAAGAAATATTCATCTTTGAGATAGTTACTCTATCCAAGTTTAACCGAAACTCTTCTTAATATGATAAGGCAATCCTATAAGTAAATTAGCCAACTATTTTCTATCAAGATATAATCTCCTTTGAGATCAAGATTTAATAAAAACCATCCAATATAAATTCTAATTTCAAATGAAACTTATCGAACATCTAAAAAAGCAACCTAAGTTACCTCAAGTAGATCTTTTTCTATTTATCTCTCTCTTGTTCTATCTATTTCTCTTCTCTCTCTTTGTTTAAGCACGAAACTACTCAACAAGGAAACCTAGGATTCTCTTTGTTATCCACTTTGTTAACTTGAACATCAAAGGGTCTTCCTTATAGAAAACTTTAGGGCTCGCCTAGTACTTTTCCTTTTGGTTATAAAGAGGCAGTTAGCTAGCTGGGGCAATAATTTATTGTCCAAAGGAGGAGAAATCTCGTATGTTAGAGTGAAGACCAAGTTTAGGTATCAATAAATAGTACCCATCTTTTGGGTAAATTTTCCTAAAACTAACTTAATGACTAAACCTAGTATAGGGTAAATATAAACCCTCTAATTGCTAGTTTGTATAATGTTTCTTAGGAGTTTTTGTACTTATCCAAGCAAAGGACTTACAATTTATGTAAATCTACCAGCCCATGTCAGCTTGGTAAATGAAGACTTTTATCACCATATTCTAAGGCCATGTTCGAATGAGGATATTCGATGAGAGAATTTAAAAATTCTCAAGGTTTTGTCAAATTCTATCATTTGATATTATCAATTAAAGAAGCGAAGGAAACATATGACCATTCCCAAGGACATTGAAATCACTAAAAACTAATGTTTTTGAAAACCACATAAGGGCAAGTTTTGGTAAGAACTCATATATATTGAAATCCTTCACCATACATATTTTGTTCCAAAATTACCCCCTATCCTAATTAAAAATTCAACCACTAAAAAATATCTCTGTTTCTCACTCATTCATCTCTTGTAGGTATGGTGTATCATTTTCATTTCTTTTCTCACCTAAGGCTCCTCTTTCCCTTAAGACACTTTCCTTTAAGTCTCATAACAATGACTTCTAATGATATAACAACTACTACTTTTTTCAATGTCCTTTTTTTTAATTTGATCAAAATTATAGCAATAAGCTTTAGATATAATTAGGAGTACTAAATTTGAAATTTTATTCAAAAAATCTATCAAACTTAAGTTATTCAACTAAATTAACATGTGGTCCTGAGGAATTAGATTCTATAACTTTCACATTCCTAGATTTCTCATTTGCTAGCTCTTGATGATTCCCTCAATCTCAAGAATCCATCCTTCTGAATGTGACTTAAAGTATTTTGCTTCAATGATTGATGTTAACTTTGGTAGACGACAGAACAGAGAGAAGAGTCACGGAGCAGCTAAGAAGTTTTTTTTTTGATGTTTCCCCACCATAAGAGTGCTTCAGTGAGCACTATAACATGCCAAATATTCTTTTGTTTGTATTCTTCCTTCGTCGAAGGATGAAGACTGATTGTAAGCGTACGTGTAGTAAGGCGAAGGCACGTACGTACTTGGCCTCTACCCTTGTAATTTCCGAAAAAACAACAAGCATAAAAAATGTCACACTTCATGCGATAATTTTGAAAGCAAGAAAAGTCATGGCTGTTTATTTCTGATAGGGAACCGAGCATTCAAGTTGCACTCATGATTTTGATTGTCCAAAGCTATGTTCATCGTCGTTACTCGAGTTGGGACCCAAGTCTAAATTCTTCCAGTCCTTGCCAACTTTGCAATATGTTGGTTGGGATCAAAACATTTTATAGTCGTGCAGTAAAAAATAACTCTCGTGACGACCATTTTGTCTCATTGGGTTGAAGCGAAGGACATCGCATCAAAAGGGCCATATGGACCACAGCAAAAGACACCGCAAGGTAGGCAACGAAGGTCACTCAACAGTCTGGATTTGCTATAATCATAATTGTCATAGCTTTATCCTTCTATACCATCCAAAGTACATCCAGTGGTACCTTGTACAATATCATATGTTAGTTGGTCTTGCATGATACCACCCCCTCCCCCCTCCTCCTCCTCCTCCTCTCTCTCTCTCTCTCTCTCTCTCTCTCTATATATATATATATATATATATATATACATACATACGAACATACATACATACATATGTATATACATACATACATATACATATAGATACATATACAACACACACATATAAAAAAAAAAATGGATAGACTTAGCTACATTTGAATATCATCTCTTTTATTCTTAAATTACATAGTTTACGAATTTAAAGATGAAAAAAATAAAAAAAATAGAATAACTCTAGATTTATATAGATTTAAAGGTGAGAATGATAATCGAATCTTGAATTTCATACATTCAAATATATATATATATATATATATATATATATATATATATATATATATATATATATATAGTTAGATTGCAAGCACAGGCTACAAAATGTCGTGATATTGGATTCATGGAAACAACTTTATGCATCGTATGAGCATGACAAGAACGATATCATTCTTTCGTGCATCGCACGGACGTACGGCCAATCATCCAGAAAGACTTTTTCTTGGATTCATAAGACTATAAAGGCCATCCACATGGCTAGACACATCAGAGGACCAAAGAGAAAAGTGTTAGACACATATTGAGCTTGATAAATTATTAGCTAGGATGGCATATGGCAATTCACTATTTGAATTTAAGGTGAATTGAAGGAGAAGGTGAAGTAGCTTCTTATTGGCTTTGAATGGGTGTTCTATTGAATGATTTTTATTTTTATTCTATAAATTTATGATAGATATTTGATTGACTGAATAGTAATCATATTTAAATTAATAACATATTTTAGTATTACATTTTATGTTGCTACCTTAGCATTGATGTATGTTCAGGATATTTTGATGCATTATATTGATTTACATCTTATATAAAATTGATTTCAAAGTTTTAGATGACCTGATGTTTCCAGCTATCAAGATCAGAATATTGTAAATTTGAAGGGACCACCCACAAAAGAAAAAGTGCTGCTCCATGGAAAGGAATGATCATGCAGTAAGGTAGGTATCATGGCACCTTAAGACATAAAGCTTTTCAAGGACAGGTAGCACCTTTAATGAAGCTGTGGTCATTTTTTGACACTTTTGTTCAGGGAACCTTTGGTTTTATTCTCTCCACGTCCAAGACTCCATGCTAGCATTCATGCATGATGGCAGTACTCTAGAAGGTAAAGCCTCCTACAGGGCAATGACAGAAAGGTCTGAAAAATAGCTGAAGTTTAACATGGCACTGAAAGCTTGGTTAGGATGATATGGGAGACAATTAGGCATACAACAGTAGGCAAAAGATAGAAAAAGAGACAGAAAAGTTGCACCTTGCAAGAGTTAAAAAAGGACATGTTTTTGGATTGACCTCAAGCAGCTAGTCAATAATTCTCTCACATGATTCTTGAAAATAGCTACTGAAAGACCTTTCAACACTTCATCCAGAAGGAACTAAAGTCCTAAGAGAGCATTTTGTATGAAGTTTAAGATAGTATTTGATAGCCCAAAAGCTATCTCTGAATAAATGTACATGATAGCATTTATTCAGAGGATAGCCGAGGGAATAAGCATCTTTTTAAAATTACAAGTCTGCCATCAAGGGATAACTTTAGTTGTTCCTGGTTTTCCTAGGAAATAAGTTCAAGAGATGAATAACCCATGGTTAAACATGGGTTATCCTCTCTGGTTAAACTTTTTCAAACCTATCCCTTCTAGCTATAGCATTTGGGAATAAGGGGGATATCCTGGATATCCCCTTATCCCCCATATCAAACACTGCCTAAAAGGAAAGAAAATTTTTTTCTTTAAATTTTTTTTTTCATTTTAAAGGTATTTAATATGGAGTTAATTTTTTTAGGAGGATAATTGTTTCCATCTTTATCTTTTAATGGTGTGTTTGGAATAGGCTTAAAAAGGATGAAAAGTAATTTTTATAAAATTCTTCCTTTTTTAAAGATATATGATATGGGTTTTTTCCCTTTTTTTTTTTAGGGAGATAATTTTTCTCCTTTTATCCCTTAAATTATTAAGCTAGGAGAGGGAAGATTAATTGGTTTAAAGGTAAAAGTTATTTAAGTAATAAAAAAGAATTAAAATATTATAATTAGCAAATATCAATAATTTCATAACTCACTCCTATCTTACATCTTATACATTAATGGCATTAACAAAAATATTAGTGATATTTTCACTTCTTTTATATTAACCTTATTACAAACACAATTGATAATTATATTTGTAGTATTTTACCCTCTATTCATATGCACAACCAAATACAATTAACCCTAAAAAAAAAAAGCTTTTACACCCTTAAAATTTACATCAATCAAGAAATGTTATTCCTATAACTTTTTATCTTTATTTTCTTAAACCCACACAAAATGCATCCTAAATTGTTAACTTAGGAAGGACAAATTAACGAGGTTAGAAGCGAAAAAAAAATATTCAAAGGTGAAAAGAAGCTGAAATATTGAAACTTATAAAATATTAAATATCCACCACACTCCTTTATCTCATCTGTTTCATATTAATGATATTCATAAATTATTAATAACATTTTTATCTTTTTTTACATTAAACTTATTCCAAATATAATACAAACAAATCAAACACAGTAGGAAAACTTTTATGCTCTTAAAATTTGCATCAAAAATATTACTTCTATAACTTTTTATTTCTAATTTTTTAACCTCATATCAAGCACATCCTAAGTCCTATAGCGGTAAGATTTAGAGGAACTCAAGATTAAATTTTGTAATAAAAACTTGGATGACAAAATTCTTGTAAGAGTCTATAAAGTAGAAAATTAATTAATAAATAAAATAAATTTAATTACATTCAAATATAATCAAATTTAGAACTTATTCATCTTTTTTTTTATCCTTTAACCCACATAAATTTTAAAGTCATTCATTTTTTCCACCTCTTCCATCTATTAAATTTTAAAACTATGCCGAATGAATAAAGTAATCGAATATAAAAAATGTAGCCAAGTCTATCTTTAAATTAATATTAATAATATCTTGTAAGATGGGTTCAACTTAGAAACAACAAATCAAGTAGTTTTGGATGCTTTTAATGCGGCAACGGGGGTTGCTAGCATGTGATGGCCTCATGCAAACACTTGGAGGGCAGGATAAACACATGTGTTGTTATTATCAGTTGTCCATTTGCTATCAATAAGGTAGTGTTTGATAGTTCAAAAACTATTTCTGAATAAATGTACATGATAGTATTTATCCAGGGATAGCTGAAGGAATAAGCATCTTTTTAAAATTACAAGTCTGCCATCAAGGGATAACTTTCGTTGTTCCTGGATTCCCTAGGAAATAAGTTCAGGGGATAACCCATGGTTAAACATGGATTATCCCCTTTGGTTAAACATTTGCAGACCTATCCTCTTAGCTATAGCATTTAGGTAGTGTTTGAAATAGGGATAAGAGGGAATATCCCCTGAATATCCCCTCTTATTTCCAAAAGCCAAAACTATAAGGGATAGCTGGGAATAAAATTAACCAAAGGATAATCCATGGTTAACCATGGTTAACCATGGGATATCCCCTCAATTTATTCTCTAAAAAATGCAGGAATAGCTGGTTATCCCTCCAAATAAGATTTAAAAAAAGTTATCCTATGAATTTACCTTTTTGCATTTGATATGATCAATGGGATAGCCAAGGGATATCCCTAGGGATAGCCAATGGATAAACTCTATCCCGTACACTTATCCATGGATAATATTTTTTCTATCAAACACTACCTTAGGAATAAGAGGGAATATCTAGAGGATATCCTTCCTTATCCCTTATATCAAACACTGCCTAATTGTCATGAGCTATAGGAGGGTATATCTGCCTCCCCTTTCCTCAAAACAAATGTCAATTACTATTTCAAAACCAAAGAAGAAAACAGAAAATCAATTTGACATCCCAATTATTTATCCTCAAATAGTTCCTTTAGGCTTACTTTGAGTGCCATGAGTGTTCTAACTCAACTCCTTTCTGTTTGACATAAAAGATCCACATCAGGATCTTTACTTCCGTTCATTGCCTCATGTTTTGTTTGGAGTAAACATTTTCATAAAATTTTTTGAATAAATTAGTTGATAATTAAAGTTCCAACCTTTAAAGTGTAATATTTTTTTTAAAAAAAATATTTATATTTTAAATTTTTAAAATCTTTAATTTATAGAAATAAAACGTTACCATAAGAATCCAACCCTAAATAGTCTCTACATGAGATTAATTGAAGTATGAGGTAAGATCGGATGCTATGCCCAGATATAAGGTAATTATGCCTTATCCTATGGATTCTAATTAATGGTTTGGCCTAATTTACATGAACTGCTAATTCAGCCGACTCCCTTTATCATAGATTGGAGAAGCATCTCAAAGCAACAAACCTGACTATTAAACAAGATGAAGCCAAACCACATCGGAAGTGAAAGAGAGGAAAAAAGATTCGTACATGCTTCAACATGCTTTTATAACCAATCTCCTAAGCACAAAGACACAGATGAAATCTCACTTTTTCTATTTATCACTACTAGTCTTTACAAGTGTTTGCATATTTTTTTTCATATATTTTTTATATAAAAAATATAAACACTTGTAATTAAGGAAAAATAATGACAGTTCTAAAATAAATAGCTAGCCTACAACGATAAATACCTAGCCAAGAACTTCACAAATTAGCATTAACTTCACAGAAGTAAGAAATAAAAGACCAGTAATATATTGGTCCAGTCGAGCAAACAGAAACAAAAAATGATAAGGAAAAAACTACGACAAAATAAACAGGTAATGCCCAATAATAAATACTAACTAGGCAACAATAAAACTAGCAGTTTAAGGGATAAATAGAAAAATCAAGATCTCATATCTGCCTTTATACTTGGCAGATGATAATAAACACTTGGAAACCAAGGACACACAATAACAACAGCCTGCCACAATAAACACCTCGTCAGGACAGCTAAGCACTAAAGCTGCATAAATAAATGGTAGAAGCCCAGTAATGTGTCAGTCCAATCATAGCTACGTTGGAGTAAACAGCAATAAAGGATGATAAGGAGAAAACTAGGATGGACTGAACATTTAACATCCAGTAATATGCACGAACTACCTGACAGTAAAGACTAGCAGTCTAAGAAATATATTGAAGTGAGATCTCATCTCTGCCATCTTCGGTTGGCCACTAAAGAGCAACACTCAAAACTCTAGGATAAACAGTATTCAGCCATCCAGGTTGAGTGTTTTCGGGACAATACTGACATTAATAAACACTAAATGGGCGGTGGCAAACACTAGTAGACCAAGGGATAAACAGAAAAAGTGAGATCTCATCTGTCTTCCTACTCTGCAGTAAGTGGCAAATACTTAGAAACCAAAGATAACACTAATAGCTCCAAGATAAATGGTTAGCCTCTTTACTCTGACACAGCTATGGGTGGACCAACATATCACCTGACTTTTGCTATTTATTCTTACAGCTTTGGTGCTTAGCCATATACACTAGGTATTTAAAGATATAAATATCATTAATAAACTCTAACCGGTTAATGGTAAAGACTTTGTCCAAGGTATAAATGCAAAAAAGAAGATCTCATCTTTGTTTCCTGTTTTGCAGATGGTGATAAATACTTGGCAACCAAAGAGAAACACTAATAGGTCCAACATAAATAGTTAGCTTATTTACTTCGATGTAGATGTGATCAACTTTTGTACTTAGACATGTAGATTGAATATTTAAGGATGTTAATGACACTAATAAACAATAACTGGACAATAGTGAAGATTAATAGCCTAAAGGATAAATAGAAAAAACAAGATCTCATCATTGTCTACCTGCTTTATATATGGCGATAAATACTTAGCAACCACAGAAAAATACTAACAGTTACCAGATAAATAGTTAATCTATTCTGATGAAACTGTGACTGGACCAACCCATCACAGAGCTTTTGCTGCTTAGACTGTTGGTCTTTGCTATCTTCTAGTTAGTATTTATTATTAAGTATCAAATGTTTAGCCGATCCTAACTTTCTTCTTATCATTCTTTATTGCAATTTACTTTGATGTAGCTATGATCAAACCAACACATTACCAGACTTTTGTTGCTTTAGCACTTAGCAATCCCAACTAGATGCTTATCCTCTATTCCTCTCAAGCATGTTCTTTATACCACATGTGCCAATGTTTATCACCATGGGCTAAATGATTGTCACTGAGTGTCATTCTTTGATATTGAATGTGTTCACATCCAAACACTCTTAACTATTCTATAATGTGATGGACCATTTTATGTTCGACCGGGTAATGTAAATGTTTACCATCTAGCAGCTTGCTTTTATTGCCTTCTGCTTGAGTTCATCATGGATGGTTTTCAATGCTGCATGCTAAGTACTTGCCCAGGAGTAACAAGCATGAAGTCAAAGTCAAACAGCAGCTGCAAATTGGTACCACCACATTACCTTTACAGCAATACAAGATAACATTCTATGAAAACTAAATTGCTTACAACAGTTTTAATTACAAACAAATAAGCTCACAACTTTAAGAATAAACATTAACATTGACTATCCATGTGTGTCTCCCCTTTTTAAAAGAGAACATTTCAACAAAATCTAGAATTAAGAAACGTAAAAACCTGTTGTGGACAATATCCAACTAAAATTGCATGCATTTCATCGTATAATTATAGCAAAATAGGCTCCAATACTCAGGTGAACCTTTAGTTTGATCATCACCAAACAGATATATAGCGAAGGGATGAAATGTCTAACAACAGGCCTTGCATGACATACCACACGCTTGAGTTATGATCATTAATCTTCAATTTTACAGCATTTTTTCTTCCTGCATAAATTTATGGCTGAAGGGCCTAGCCTGGCAGGCATCTAACTGGTCTGGGCAGGCTCCTTTTCTACAAGAGTTGTTTAGAACAAAATGAAATCAAGCACAAAATACCAATTAGAATTAGCAACTCTTCTTACCCATTTTTCCCACAACCGCTTGTAGAAGTTGCATACATCTTTGAATATGATAATTCTGTATAAAAATATCAGATACGTTTGGAAACATATACTGCAAAAACTACCTAACTGCATCCACTATTTGCAGTAGACAACAGAGCTCTGGCAAAATATAGAAGGAATGATCACCGGAAGCTTGCTAGAACACAGGAAACCAAAGATCACAAGAAGCTCGCTAGAACACAAACTCGGTATCAGTGACTTCAAGCACCTTATGTGCACCCTTTGACTTTGCCCCAGGCCTGAACTGGTTACCTTCAATGTACCTGCTTCAGATTTATTTGTAAGCAAATATTCATTGAATGATACAAATATACAGCATGAGAAAACCAAGACTAAAAGAAGCTCACAGCTCTTTCAGGAAGGGGTGTTTATATAACCCATCAGGGATCCTCCCTGTGAATGCATTGTGGTCTAAGTACCTGATAACATGTTGAGAAACAAAAGACAGATTAGTGCCCAATA
Source organism: Calamus simplicifolius (assembly GCA_900491605.1). Classification (NCBI taxonomy): domain Eukaryota; kingdom Viridiplantae; phylum Streptophyta; class Magnoliopsida; order Arecales; family Arecaceae; genus Calamus; species Calamus simplicifolius. The sequence goes on from UESW01004652.1 coordinate 383,471, forward strand.
CGAAGGGAACTAGCAGTAATTTCTTTTCCCCAGCCTGGATTAGAAATTTCTGACCAAAAGTTCAGATAGACTCACAAATAGGTTAATCTTGGAATATCGACAAGCCTTCGAGTTACTGGTCCAGTCATCTTGTTGTATGACAGGTACAAAATTTCCAGGTTGGTCAAATTTGCAAGCTGATCCGGCAGTCCTCCACTCAAGTGGTTATTGTTCAGATATCTAAATAACACAACTTGAGTTTGATTTAGGAAGAATATATACAAGCTCAACAGAAATCATGATAATACATGCATTGATATCCGCTTACAAGTTGCGGAGGGAAGGAAAGCAGCCCCCATTGCGGATGAGGTCTCTTAACGTTCCCGTAAGATGGTTGTTACCAACATCACTGCGGATGGATAAATGGTTAGCAAATTATAACAGTTAAACAGCATAATATGGTTGAGGGAATGATAAAAGGGAAAAATCTAGGAATCTGTCATCAGTTAGAAATTCAGATCACAGATCAATGACTGATTCTTCTAGAAAGTAATATGAGAAAAAGAGAGAGAGAGAGAGAGAGATACAGGTGTCTTAGGTTCTTGAGACTTCCCAACTCTGGAGGAATTTTTCCAGTAAACCGGTTCTCATGAAGATAGAGATAACGAAGTTCTGGCAAGTTGGCAAGCTCTACAGGAATTTCACCTTTAAAGTTATTGAAGCTCAAGTACCTGCAGATATCTCATATAACCAATATCAATATGCACAACCAAAAAACAGAAACCAAGTCCAAGAAATGGGAAACTCTGGCATGCTTACAAGTGTGTTAATTTCTTTAGCTCACCAATTTCTGGAGGAAGAACATCTTGCAGCTTATTCCATCTCAGGTTCCTGAAAAATATACAATTGAACAACATTGCAAAAATAAAATGACTACTTGCTTGAATAATGACATGTCGGCTTACATCAACTTTTCTCAACTTTAATAAAAATATTATTTAACAAGGTGGAGTTATTTCTTACATATTATGAACGAAAACAATAACTGTATGAGTATAATTTAGAATGCAATGTCCAAAGGTGAAATACAATGAGTGCTAAAGGCTGAATTTTTCATATGAAACAGAACCTCATGTTAATTTGACCAGTTAGACTTACGACAAGACTTGATTGTTGTATATTGCATAAATCACAAAACTTTCTCTATGAATTATGAATCAAATCAAATAATAATAGCTTATATTGACCATGTTGAAACTATGATTTTTTTTTTTTCAAAATTAGTCTCTTTTCATTTATCAATGAAATCTGAGGTGGCTTGCCACCATTTGCTCCTTTTTTTTAAAAAAAATAAAAATTATGAGGAGCAATGAACGGTTATTTTACTTTATATTCGGACATATTTGGACTAGCTAGTTTACAAAAGAAGTTTCCATGTCAAGTAACACATCAAACTGGAAACATGGACTTGGGATTTTATTGTCTGAAAACAATATATACATGCAAATCTCCAGTTGAGAAGACCAGAAAACTCGAGACCAGTCAGTTGTCGGGTTAAACATTTCAATTTTAGTGGAAGGAAATAACAAAATCAATAATCTATTAACCAATATGTTCATAAAAAAGCCTATGGGCCTGATGCTAAAATCAATAATCTATTAACCAATATGTTCATAAAAAAGCCTATTGGCCAGATGCTGTTCATAAGACTGCACCTACTGCTCTTCATGATACATAGTTTCCTCTAGCCTAAAATTAGTTTGTGGGTCAATATTCCAAATGAGAAAGTTAGAATAATTCTCAAAAGTGGATTTCTATTATGGTTTATATTAGATACCCTGAAAGTGTTGTATGTTGAATTCCAATTCTAAATACTTAAATATTAACCAAACTACTTTTGTGAAAATAAATGCATCAGCATTTTGTTAATTATCACCATGAAGAAAGAATTGAAGCTAACCAAAAAAAACCGCAGAGAAGATTTCAGACAAACAACTGCTTTAACTCCAATGTTATTCTACACCACACTGGGTATTTTCACTCTTATAGCATCAGTAGGATGAGGGAAAAATTAACTATGAAGAAATTATAAAACTAAATCTGAAACAGAAGGAAGCAGCTTGTCTCTTATTATTTTTGCTATAATATCGCTAGCAACATGTCTTCAAAATTGATAAGCCCATAAAAAATGAGTATCTTAAAGCTAGTCACCAAAGACAATAATTGATTACATTTCTCCATGATAAAAGGGCTTCAATTTGAAAATCTTGCAACCTGTATCGGAACTTATATAATGGAAGATACTAAAGATAATCTGTGCGGTGTGTTCAGGGAAAACAAAATAGCATTAGAAAAAACTCAAATGTTTGAAAGTAAAACTACATCACACAGAAAATAATATAATGCAAAATGCGAATGGTAGCCAAGAAAATCTGGAAACATACAATATCTTGAGGTGTTTCAGCCGCCCGATTTGAGGAGGGATGGGCCCAGTCAACTTATTATTATGGAGATCCCTGTAATTTGAAGATGTCAAGGTGAGCAGCCACCTTTCACTGAATTTGAACAACAACAACAACAACAATAAAGATAAAAACATGCCTACAGAAACCACCCGGTAACTTCCACAATACAAAGATGAATTTGTTTTGCTTGTATAAATTGATTGTGCCAACTAGACTCGGAAACAAATTCTTCAGACATGCTTTACTATTCTTTTACCACCCGATTAATGAGGGGAAATCCCATATGCTTTAGAGGACCACAATGGCACAATTTCAACGATCTAACTTCACAAAAGCAGCTAATATTTACAATTTAACCAACTTAATCAAGCTTAGCATTAACAAAGATTAATGATTTTTTCAATACATACAATAAAAGTATCAGATGCTACTGGTACAAGCCATTCACATCTGCATGGACATGTAAATATTGAAAATCCAGGTTTCAGTATTTGTAATACAACATGAGCATGTTTAAGCTTGTCACTGTACCATCATGGACAGACAGATTAAGGCTATATTTAGCTCCATAAAATGATGCAGAAAGCTTTACTATCTAAACATGCTGTTTCAATAATCATTTTGAAAACAAGTTACCAATAGTGACAGGCTCAAGTTAATTTGGAATGGATATTGGTAACCAGGACAAAAAACATCAATAAAATTGCTCTTCTATGTTCAACCGCATAATTGGCTTATCAAGCTCTGGGAATCAAGCACAGACGCAATGCGAATACTGCACAACCCAAATATTTCTCTTATCGTAACATATTGTCTGGCAAAGCATTACAAACAAAGAGTTATCATTAAATAACAGGCTTAGGACTTTGACATTTCATGAATATGACTTTGATGACAGGAAGAGAGAATTCTTACAGCCTCGTCAGATCCAGGAGATTTGTAACAGCAGTAGGAAAAGGACCAACAATTGATACAGCATACACTTCCCTGCAGGTGAAATAGGATGATAATAATAATATAAGTCATGGATTAAAAAGGGAATTTCAACATGATAATCACTTCTAGTTTGTTCACCAAAATCTATATCCTAAAATTTGAAAACAGAATCTTTCAGTGGGAAAGTTTAAAAGAAAATTTACGTCCAACGGTAAACTTTTACATATGCAGAAAGGAAAGGACCTGAAAACCAGTGGTCGCTTATTGTGCTAAATTATTTCTATGATGTTACAATGTCCAAAGCAGCACATCACCCTTAAATGAAATATTTATGTAATAAGAATGTCTAATAGATGTGGTACTATCATGGTACAGTAATGGCAAAGAGATGTTCTTGGAATTGCTATCTCAGTGGTATACTCATTCCAAATCATAGATAATATAAACCAGGTAATAATAGTGTATACCTTCGATCTCCATATGTTATATCTGAACAAGCACATATCCTATGCATGTGGGTGTGCATGAAAAACCAGTGCTTTTAGGCTTGCTGACACTGAGATCAGATGATCAGATCATATATTTGTTGATTGCAGCTGAGATGCTAAATATGGGCATGTCAGAAACTTTTACACATCAAGGTGCCTAGGATAATCATATACTTCTACACATACTAGCTACTATTAAACGAGCTTGAACATCGCATACATTAATTGATCTATGGAAACAAGATATCCATTAAGATTTTTGGCTTCTTTTTCAGATACTTAGGCTTGTTGGTAGGTTAAATTAGCTATTTGATATTATGATACAGAAGCAAATACTTTGCATGCATTAAAATGTCAGATAACTACACAAATTGAATAAAATAAAATTATAGTATTATGACCAATATGGGCATCATACAACTTAAATGAGATGCATTCTAACAATATTTTAGACTGGAAACTTTTGAAAGGTGACTTGAGCAAAAGTACAAAATTGTAAGCAAACCAAGGAAGTGTTTGTCCACATTGCATCATGTCATATGGTGCATGCTAGGTTGCACATTAACACAATACATGAGGTTTGTATCAATGGCAACTTTTATCTGCATGTCTGCAGTAAGCCTAAATGGGTGCACATGATACTTTACAACAACAGTACCTTAAACATAAGCCAACAGAGGTTGACAAGCGTTCAGACTACATATGGTTACTAAATTACCTACCCAAAGTCAAAATATCATGCATATCTATATATTAGTTTTCTTGTTTTAACTCCTGCAATCCTTGCAAACCACTCTAAGTTCCCTTTTCTTTTGTTTAGTTTTATAAAAAAAAACTTATCGCTCTAGTTTATGTGTGGTTCTTCTTTATAGTGTATAATTCATATGTTTATGACAAGTTTATCCACAAATCACCCACGCATGAACACACACATTGGTTTAGAACACATTTGCCTGTTCAAAACATGTTTATCCAGTTGTAAGCAATTAATAGTAGCCTAGACCAAAAAAGAACAGAAGTGCTGGCACAACATATTCATTGTGTACCAAATTGTCATTTTATGTGCCATTCCATGCTAACGTATGCTGAGTGTCAACACATTGCAATAAGTGGTTTGTGTCAACATCGAAGGACAGATGCAGCATGCAAGCGTTTAGTCCTTAATACAAAAAAATATGTATCAAACCATATATTCCTGTGTTTGAATATCGATCTGAAAAGTTGTATCATATCTAAACATCCTTCATATATCAAGTAAATATCTATGTTGCTGCATGATTCCCATACTATAAATAAATATTATTTTTTATTATTCATACTATAAATAGGTGAAGATGTGAATCATAGAGTTAAAGCAGGATGGATTAAGTGGAGGAGTACTTCGGGAGTATTGTATGATCGGCACATCCCATTACAATTGAAAGAAATTTTCTATAAAACTGCTATTAGGCTAGCTATACTATATGGAATAGAGTGTTAGGCAATACTGAAACAACATGTGAATAAATTAAGTGTAACAGAAATGTGCATGTTAAGATGGATATGTGGTAAAACTTTAAAAGATAGAGTTAGAAATAAACATATAAGAGAAATGATAGGAGTAACCCTAATTGAAGATAAAATGAGAGAAAATCGATTAAGGTGGTTTGGACATATACAACGAAGACCTCTAAATGCTCCAGCTAGAAAGAGTGATCTTTTAACAATCTTAGTCCTGAATAAAGCAGAGTGGAGGAAGTAGATTCATGTAGCTGACCCCATGTAGTTGGAAAAAGGCTTAGATGAGTTGAGTTGGGTATTCATACTGTAAAACAGTTTATGTGAAACCATATTACTATGAAATGCTCACCACATACAAATGTGTTTTTGCAACTAAACCCTTCTTTTGTCTTGTAGTCTTTAGCTTTAGAAGTTCTCACAAAGGGACAGGAATCTATTACAAATTTGAGGACTTTGGATTCCTATATGATTTACTTGGAATGCTTAGAGGGTTAAACAGTATAAGTATGACTTTTGTATGATAATAAAAATTCGTTCTCCATATGTCCTACATAAAGTATGACTTTGTCCAATTTATTTCACCAAACCTATATTTTATTTTCTATTCCATACTACTTGAAGACGCATTTCACAATGCATTTCCCTTGATGTTACAAATTTAGCACAGATCATGGGTAATATCAGCCAAAATAATGACTGCAAAACTTTAGGCACTACACCAATGCAAACACATGAAGGAGAAAAGGGAATAGATAGAAGAGAATAGTTCACTACTTACAATTCTGTCACAACCCTGTAATCTCCTTGTTGAGAACACGTAACACCAGACCATGGGGGAAGATTACCATCTCCACAAGGATCATCTCCAACCCATGCATAAACCACCCTCCATCCAAGCGAAGCCTTGATTTCATTTAATGCTTTTACTGCAATAAAGGCATTTTTAAGCCCATCAGAGAGCTCCAAGAAGATCTTCCATCCTTGAGTAAGATCAAATCTATGAACATTTCTATTTTTGCATTATACTACTATAATGAATGGAGATCAGTAATTAAAAAATCTATAGCGTAATGAATTGTCTGCAGGAACTGTACTTAGTGAAGCAATATCAATTTTCCATATATGTCAATTAAGGTAGTTTGAAAATAAATGTAGTTCACAGTTAACATTATTACCATCCGCTTGTGTAACATGTCCCTTCCTATCCAGTTTGTCAGTTAGAATTAGCCATCAATACATAACAATCAAAACCATGGAATGGATTTTTATCTTTCTGGTGAATAGCATACTTTAGATAGTCATAGAAGTCTCAGAACAAGGTTTAGGCCTGTTGTTCTTTGTTGTTTGGAATTTTTGGATACAATGAGAAAATAAGAGAACACAAATATATAAGGCCATCCATAATGGTGTACAAACAAACTGTGGGTAATGCATTGGCAGGGCTGCACAGGGAGTCTATAAAATATTCAAAAAGCTTTAGTTTAGTGGTTAGGACATTGATTGAGTCATTGACTAGTACTAATTAAGTAGGGGAGGGTTGTTTCCTTAATTAATTTGCCTGGGGGATTTTAGGTGCTAAAATCTTTCTAGAACATTTAAGTCATCTCCTCTTCTTTCATTCTCCTACCTCCAAACTTCAACTGTTGTTCTATCACTTTGTATTCATACTTTTAGTGGGATATATCATTTGGCACCATAGTGAAATTATCCAACTCCATTAATGATCCAAGATGGTAGATACATGTCATCCCACCTTGCTATTCTTGACACTCAAGTAATTTACAAAATAAGCTTCCAAGAAGAGTACTGGGTATTGGTTAAGATGATAATGTGCCAAAAGAAATCAAGAAGATAATCCACATGATAAATCATATGGATCATCTCTCTTCAGATAAGAATGGTCCTACTTTAAACTAATCTCTTTCACCTCCTCCTTTCGTTATAGGTCTACAAAAGGCCTATGTCTGTGCTAAAAAAGTATTACCTATGCTCTCTTCTTTCTTCTCCATCTTATTTAGGAATTTCTAAATACAACTTGTAGTAAAAAGAAAGATCAGATCGAGACTCAACCTTGCAATGATGGTCTACAACAGCTTGGTGGCATCTGTCCCTATAGCTATCTCTACATCATTCCTCATGTCCCCAACGCAACACCTTGTCACCCAAGCCTTGCCATGACCATCTTCTCTGCAAATACCTTCTTTTATCATCGTGTTAATCTAAAGGATCTCACCTCTTGATTTGAAGTTTTGGCATGTTAAGGGCTTTCATCATGGGAGAAGCCAAGGTACTACATCTCAAAGTTTCAGCTAATTATTTTATCTAAATAAATGGTTTAAGGATTAAAGCAAAGGATCTAACATGCACTGGACCCAAAAAGGGCAAAAATTGTAAATGCAGCACTCATCCAAAGATATGGAGACAAATTTTAGTAAATTAACTTAATCAATGTCTAATCATGAACTTCAACGATCCTCCACCAAAGAGTAATTGAGGCAATATTTTCTAATGCAGATGTCGAGACATAAAGCGTTGTCTTTCAAAAAAAAAAAAACGTAAGATTTATTTATCTAAATGCATCTCTCAAATCATCTAAATTTCCTTGTAATTAGCCAACATCAAATTTGATCGCTAGTTCATCCCACAGAGCTCTATAGAATAATAGTTTTTCTTCATAAAAAGGTTACGGCCTTAGCGAAAAGTGCAGCCTGATCTGGAGCAAACGACTTACAGAAACCAAACAAATCCAAACTCAGTTCAATTTTTTACTAAACAAAAACTCAACTGAAGTTTTCCACCCATAAAACCCTCATATCTCAACTACACCATCTCACTACAAAGAAAAGAAAATTAAAAAAAAAATGAACGAAAACCACTAAGTTCTGAAATTCCACCATATCCAAAGTAAATTTGCTCATTTTGGTTCGCAATCGTGAGATCCAGACAAGCGAATGCAACCGAAATCCCAAAAAGATCCAAAGCTGGAACGGAAGAGAGAAATACCGTCTCGCTTCACGGTTTTACCGCGCGCGAGGCTGAGGAGAAGAAGGAAGCAGCAGATCGAAGCCAAGGTCGAGGGGCTCCCCATCGGCGATCTCGATCCGAGCCCGAGGACGAAGAGATCACTTCGCTTTGCCGCGTTTCAAAAACTCCATTTTATCGATGGGGGGACTCCAAAAAAATATAGAGCACGCGTCGGTGGGAGGCTAATTAGTTAATTAAACTAATAACTCATTAATTATAGTTTATAAGCCTCTAATTCTGACCAGTTTAGTTCTAAATCCACTTAGTTTAGTGCTTGCGATAAGGGCGAGGTATCACAGCTATCAAAATTGAAGGATTCCTTAAATCGGATAAATCGCAACCGTTCATACTTTTAGGAAGAGCATTTTTCGCGTCTGGGACTGATAACTCGCGACTATGGAAGTCGGCCAAACTCCATTAAAGTCGGCATGATATGATGCTCCCATTTTTACTATGTAGACCCCAATCTTCCACCTTTTAGACTCCAAGGAAAGCAAAATATAGAAAAAGAAGTGGTGTATTTATCACGCTACGCAAGTTACGAAAACACTAAGCATTATAAAATAATAAAAAAAAGCTAACATAAACTTTTGACCAAAAAACTACTTAAAATTCATTTAGTTTACTCACAGTCGCTACATATTAATCTATCATATTTTAAAAATATTACGTTTCTTATATTTATTCTATAAAATTAATTAAAATTAATAAATAAATAACATGCTATATGATCAATTAGTTCCCACGTTTATTATTTGATCAATTAGCCCATTATTCGTGTCAGAATGATATGTTTATTATTTTAACAATTTTAATTAATCTTATATAATAAAATATTAAAAATGTAATATTTTAAATATAAAGAATTAAATTATAATAATTTAAATTTTAAAAAATATAATAAATTTTAAAAGAAAGTAATAAAAGTATATTTTAACTAAAATATAAAAATAGAGGAGTGCACTGCATACAACCGATCAAAGCCATTTATAAGAAGCTAACATAAACAATTAAAATGAAGAAAAAAGTGCATCACAATGTTTAGAATTAGCTTTGTATACGGTATGGAGACCAATAAATCTCAAATAATTCATCATGAACCGCTGATCGGAGAGTTTGCTTTTGTTAGTCATATTAATATTTATAAATAAATGCCTATATTTTTTATAAAGATAATAGAAGAAATTGCTTAAATTAATTTTAAGCTGTTCTATTGATAAATTATTGAATTGCATATCATATTACTTAATTTTTTACATATAAAACTTTTAGAATGCCCAAATTCATACGCATTCTTGAGCAACCCTATTATATTTTTTCATCTCTAATGCATATTAAAAAGTTGACAAAGTTTTCTTTCATATGAAAACCATAATCCAAAGGGTCATAAATAATTTAATTTAATATCTAATCTAATCTAATGTAATATAATAAAACTGAAAAGATTTAAGATGTGTAAGCCACATTCAAATGCCATTCAATGCTTTTAAATATAGATTTTTCTTTCTCTTTTGGTATTCAAATGGGTTTTATTATCGCGAATTATATAAGAAAGAGGCCTTGTAGAGCAATGCTTACTGTTGACGCCAAGTCACCTTCCTTGAACGCCGGAAAGACAAAGATCTCCCTCGCCGGATTCCTGCAAGAAAAGTCCCTGGAGACCGATGCTCTGGGGATCCTTCGACACTCAAGTCAGTCACTCAGGAACAGACAAGAGTTAACTAGCAGAAAGAAGCTAGAGAACTAAAGTTCAGGATCCTTCCCTCGTTGTATGTGTGGGCTTTTATACTTGTCCGATGATCTTTCTTTTTCTGCTTCCAGAAGGTTGCTGACTTCGAGGTGCTTTTATCCACTAATGGATAAAAAGCAAGGCTGACAGCGACGGATCGCAACCGCCTGTCAGATGTGTCCCTCCTCGCCTGCCACTTGCTGAGTGCGGCGCTGCGGATGGCAAGCGAATATGGTTGCATTTGGCGTGCGCCATAATGGGGTATGGCCATGCGCTGTTGCAGGCGAATGGTGGGTCATGTGGCCGCTGCAGGCGGTTGGTGGGCCACATGGATGTGTCAGGTGGCTCGAGGCAGCGGGTTGCCAGCCTCGGTGGCTAGACTGAAATGGAGACTCGAGACCAAGGTCGAGGCTAAAGTCCGAGGCCGAGGCCGACACTGACGCTTGAGGCCGAGGCTGAAGCTTGAGGCTGGAGCTTGAGGCTGACGCTTGAAGCTGAGGCTAACGCTCAAGGCTGGAGCTTGAGGCTGACGCTCGAGGCCTAGGTCAAGGCCGAAGCTAGAGGCCGAAGGGAACCTCGAACCTCGATGAGGGCCTCAGAGGCCGAGGCGGATGCTCGGGGCCAAAGCTGAGGCTGGAGCTTGAGGCTGACGCTCGAGGCTGGAGCTTGAGGCTGACGCTCGAGGCCCAGGTCAAGGCTGAAGCCAGAGGCCGAAGGGAACCTCGGACCTCCGATGAGGGCCTCAGAGGCCGAGGGGGCCTCGGGGTCGAAGGTTGGGCTCTGACAGTTTGCCGTTTGTCCACCATTTACTTTGACAACCTTGGATCAGCCACATCAGATGCCCCCTCGCCTCTGAGATGAGGCAGGCCCACCCTGGCGAAGCAAAGGGGTGTCACCTCCCAAGTGGTTGATCCCTGTCCATTGCCAACCGCCCCCAGACACGTGTCATTGGGCACTGCGATAACTTAATGCATGCGACCTGGAGGATGTAAAGGGGTAGTCGATACTGTCTGTCCAATTCACATGGATCATTCCCGAGGCTGGGCTGTCCTCTTGAAATCCATGGAAAGCGGCTGCTATCATTGCCATCATGATGATAATGTCAGCGGCGTCCTGTCATTGGCTGGAGGCGGATCGTCTCACGCGTCGGGCGCTCGCCGAGGCAATCCAGCCTATAGCAAGAGTCCGCGTGGCTGGTCAGGTGAGGCGGGATGATTTGAAATTTGATAAAACCACGGGCGAGGGCTGACTCTGGTCACTTTGCTCCCACCATCGTCATCTTCCTCTGAACCCCTATCTTTCGACCTTCTCTGCAACCCGAGAGCCAGCGCCCGCCATCTTCTTCCCCAGGTCAGCCTCTTGTCCCTCCCAGACCTTTCTTTTCTTCCCTCGAACCTTCACAATGAGTTCTTCTCCTTCCTGGTCCTCGTCGGTTGATCTCGAGGACCACATTTCCCCTTTGAGGCTTCGTGCCTCTTCCTCTCCTCCTCCTTCATGGTCCTCCGATCTGGAGGACCGCCTTCCTCTCGCTCAACGGCAGGCCGTCGGCGGGGCTCCCGTGGGGAGACGCTCGGCGATAGCTGGTCGGGCCCCAGCGAGGAGGCGTCAGGCGACAGCCGGCACCTCCTCGAGGGCAAGGGCGGAATCCCCGATGGGGACCGCCTCCACGGTAATGGGCCAAGACCTAGCGAACATCAGAGCCCGCTACCAGGTACCCCGAGATGTCGGGCTCTTCCTTCCAACCCTCGATGACAGGGTGGTCTCCTCCCGGCCTGGTAGAGTGGCCGTTTATGAAATATCCCTTAGGTTAGGTCTCCGTCTACCCTTTCATCCTTTTTTTATCAACCTTTTAGACTATTACTCCTTTACCCCTACTCAGCTAGTCCCGAACTCCCTTCGGACCGTTTATGCCTTTCTTGATCTTTGTCACCATCTCCAGATCACCCCCCGACTCTCTCTCTTCCGTTGTTTTTACACTCTTAGGCAGCAGGGGGGTTGGTGGCTGTTCCAGCCCCGACCCGGTCGCATCCTCAAATTACTTCTCCCTCCTCCATCAAGGGATGAAAATCACGGTTTTTCTTTGTGGACCTTGACCAAGTCAAGCCTGGGTGGAAGGATCCTGACCTCCGACCCAACATGAACTCCACTATACTCCCGGGAGATAAGGAAGCATTGGGGCAACTATTGACCGCCGACATCCCCCGATACAACTTGCTTCTGTTGGAGGACAACCTCCGGCTGGCAGGCCTCACCACCCGAAGCGGTGAGTATAAGACGTCCCATACTTAGCCAGATTGCCCTCTCTTTTTTTCTTTTCTTTTTTTTTTACTAACTCCGACCGACATTGTGGAGTAATGAAGCCACCGACCGCCAAGCTCAAGAAGGCGGCGGCCAAGAGGATGAGGGCCCAGGGGGGCCCAAGAGAGGGGCAGCAGGTGCCGGCCCCTAAGCGTCTGACAGTGCAGGTATCTCAGCCACCTGAGCGCCGAGAACCTCCGACCGCCCTGGAGGTGGATTTGACGGCCAACACCCCGCCGGAGGATGTGGTGGCCGAGGGGGAGATGATGGAGGAGCCCCAAGTGTCTGCGAGCTAGCCCTGGCCGAGACAGAAAGGAGTTGGGGAGAGGGACCATCAGTGGCAGCGAGTCTACCCCTCGAGCAGATGTCGGCGGTCAGCCCCCACGCACTGAGCCTAAGACCGCCAAGGATGCGGAGGGAAGCGGAGTCAGGCCGAGGCCACCTCGGGACTCCATTTTGAATGATGGACGCTGGGCGGAGCAGCTCGTCTCCCAAATCATCACGCCCGAAGTCCAGGAGGAACTTAATCATTTGAAAGCGACTACGTTCTTTCGAGAGTCCTATTCGGCCCTCGCTCGAGTAAGTAATCTTGCAGCCCTCCGCCCGTTGAATATTTAATCTTGTACTGACATGTAGCCCGAATGTAGTTGGCGAACTCCCTGGCGGCCACAAGGGAGGTCATCAACGGTGGAAAGACCCTCATCCAGCAAGCTTAGCAAGAGGCTGAGGCGGCTCAGGCTCGGGCCGAAGCGGCAGAAGAGGCCCTGGAATCGGCTAGGACCGACCGAGCCAATGAAATAATAGCGGCTGAGAGCCGAGCGGAGACCGAAGCCAACCGACTTCGGGCGGCACTCAGCCAGCTCACGGAGGCCGAGAGTGCCATCAAGGCCCGGAACCTCCATATCGCCGAGCTGAACTCGGCCGTCCAGGCGACCGAAGACAGGGCCAAGCATGCCGAGGAGGAAGCAGAGCATGCCAAGGAGGCGAAGATGATGGCAGCCTCACGGGTCACGGAGATGGAGGCCAGGATTGCCGAGGTGGAGGCCGCTGTCGAGGCCAGGGCTGTCGCAGCCGTGGAGGAATTCAAGGCGTCGAAGCACTTCACCGACGAACTGGTCGAGGCCAATGTGGACTCCTACATCCAAGGGTTCCGCGACGCTAAGGAGAAAGTGGCTCGGGTCTTGGACCTCCCACGCGCCTTGGAGATCGAGCCTGATCAAGAGTCCGAGGGGGCACCTTCTGACAACGAGCCCGTGGCCAACCCTTGATCTTATTATTGTTTTCCTTTGTTTTTGTACTAAGTCTGATCCGGTCGGCATTTTGTAAGCATTTTTTCATCAATGAAATTATTTTTGACCAACTGCATTGTGTCATTTTTGAACCTTTGGGTTGTTGATGTGGGACCCCTAGGGGCCTCGTCAGCACCAAGGGGTAGTTTTAATTCAAGTATGAGCGACTTTGACTTAGCTATATAGGGTCGGACCCTCAGGAAAGCCAAGGAAGACTCATGCTTCTAAGGGCCAATGAAATGTTGGTCTTGGAATGCCGAGGAAGACTCGGGCCTCTGGGGACCGATGGGACATCGGCCTTGGAACACCGACGGAGACTCGGGCCTCTGGGGACCGATGGAACATCGGCCTTGCAACGCCGAGGAAGACTCAAGCCTCTGGGGACCGATAGGACATCGGCCTTGGAGCGCCGAGGGAGACTCAGGCCTCTAGGGACCGTTGGGACATCGGCCTTGGAGCACTGAGGGAGACTCAGGCCTCTGGGGACCGATGGAACATCGGCCTTGGAACGTCGAGGAAGGCCTGAGGACCGATGGAACATCAGCCTTGGAACACCGAGGAAGACTCAGGCCTCTGGGGACCGATGGAACATCGACCTTGGAACGCCGAGGAAGACTCGGGCCTCTGGGGACCGCTGGAACATCGGCCTCTAGTGTTAATGGTACATTGGACTTTCTGTGCCGAGCTGGCCTCGGGCTTTTGGGAGCCGATGGTATACCAGTCTTCGGTGCCAATGGTACATTGAACTTTCTATGCCGAGCTGGCCTCGGACTTTTGGGAGTCGGTAGTACACCAATCTTCGGTGCCAATGGTACATTGGACTTTCTGTGCCGAGCTGCCCTTGGGCTTTTGGGAGTTGGTGGTACACCGGTCTTCGGTGCCAATGGTACATTGGACTTTCTGTGCCGAGCTGGCCTTGGGCTTTTGGGAGCCAGTGGTATACTGGTCTTCGGTGCCAATGGTACATTGGACTTTCTGTGCCGAGCTGGCCTCGGGCTTTTGGGAGCCGATGGTACATCGGTCTTCGGTGCCAATGGTACATTGGACTTTCTATGCCGAGCTGGCCTCGAGCTTTTCGGAGTCAGTGGTACACCGATCTTTGGTGCCAATGGTACATTGGACTTTCTGTGCCGAGCTGGCCTCAGGCTTTTCGGAGCCGGTGGTATACCAGTCTTTGGTGCCAATGGTACATTGAACTTTCTGTGCCGAGCTGGCCTTGGGCTTTTGGGAGCCGGTGGTACACCAGTCTTCGTTGCCAATGATAATTGGACTTTCTGTGTCGAGCTAGCCTCGGGCTTTTGGAAGCCGGTGGTACACCGATCTTCGGTGCTAATGGTACATTGGACTTTCTGTGCCGAGCTGACCTCGGGCTTTTAGGAGTCGGTGGTACATCGGTTTTCGATGCCAATGGTACATTAGACTTTCTGTGCCGAGCTGGCCTTGGGCTTTTGGGAGCCGATGGTACACCGGTCTTTAGTGCCAATGGTACATTGGACTTTTTATGTCGAGCTGGCCTCGGACTTTTGGCTGAAAAGCTGAGATACTTGAACTCATATTTATTAATAGCGGGGCAAGAGCCCGAAAGAGTGCAAACATAAAATTTAACGTAAGAAGAAGGGTACATCACTGATAGTACCGATGGAGGTTGTCAGTGTTCCACATTCGCGGGAGTGGCTTTCTGTTCTGCCCTTCGATCTTGTACGATCCATGATGGAGTGCTTCGGTGACTCGATAAGGTCTTTCCCAGTTCGACGCTAACTTGCCTCCTTCCGTTGGCTTTGAAACTTCGGCCCGCTGAAGGACCAGGTCCCCTGGCAAAAAGGTTTTCGGACGGACGCGAGCGTTGTAATACCTGGCTGCACGCTACTGGTAGGCTGCCATTCGAAGTCGTGCTCAGTCCCGCACCTCCTCCACCAGGTTTAGGTTGGCTGCAACTGGTTTGGGTTATCCTCCTCATTGTACGCCCCCACCCTGGGGCTGGGAGAGCCAATCTCCACTGGAATGACTGCTTCAGATCCGAGGACGAGGCTGAAGAGAGTCTCACCAGTGGAGGCTTGCGGCGTTGTGTGGTAGGCCCACAGAACATTGAGGAGCTCCTCCACCCATCGTCCCTTATAGTCATCCAGCCAGACTCTAAGTCCTTGGAGGATGATGCGGTTGGTCACCTCGGCTGCCCCATTGGTTTGAGGATGCCCTACGGAGGAGAACCGCTGGTGGATGCCCAGCTCGGTGCAGAATCCTCGGAAGGACGTGTTGTCGAACTGTCGGCCGTTGTTAGTGACCAAGGTGTGCGGTAGCCCGAACCGACATATTATGGATTTCCAGAAGAAAGATCTCATCTTGCCCTCGGCAATCTTGGCGAGTGCCTCGGCCTCGATCCATTTAGTGAAGTGGTCGACAGCAACCAATAAAACTTGCGTTGACCGAAGGCTGGGGGGAATGGCCCCAGGATGTCCATTCCCCACTGGGCGAATGGCCAAGGTGCTGTCTGGGGGCTCAGCTGAGACGTCGGCTGCCGCTGGATGTTAGCATGGTGCTGGCAGCTATCGCACCTCTTGACAAGCTCGGCCGCGTCATCCCTCATGGTCAGCCAGTAGTATCCCTGCCGCAGGGCCTTGTTCGCTAGGGCTTTACCCCCCAGATGACTCCCGCAGATGCCCTCATGAATTTCCCGCAGGATGTAATCAGCTTCTGTGGGGCCGACGCACTTGAGGATAGGGTATGAGAACGACCTCCGGTAGAGCTTTCCATCCATTAGCAAGAACTTCGGGGCTCGCCGCCTAAGTAGTCTTGCCTCGGTCGGGTCCTTAGGGAGGGCGTCGTTGGTCAAGTACAGCACATAGGCGTCCATCCAAGAAGGCTCCTGCTCGATCGGCAGAGCCTCCTCCGCTGCATCGATGCTCGGGGCTTGCAGATGCTCCACGTATGTCCTCCCCAATGTCTCGCCGGCCGAAGTGGCCAAGTGGGACAGCGCATCAGCCCGGGCATTCTTCGCCCGGGGGATGTAGCCGACGCGGAAGTAGGAAAATCAAGAGGCCTAGGATTGCACCTTGCTCAGGTACCGAGACATGGTCGGGTCTCTAGCCTCGTACTCCCAAACGACCTGTCTGGAGACAAGCTGGGAGTCCGTAAAGGCCCTCAGACGCCTCGCACCGAGCTCCTTGGCTAGCCTCATCCAGGCCAGCAAGGCTTCGTACTCCGCTTGGTTATTGGTGGCTGGGAAAAGAAATCGGAGGGCATACTCCATCACCTCCCCCTCATGGCTTGCAAGAATGAGTCCAGCTCCACTCCCTTGAGAATTCGATGCTCCGTCCATGTGGAGGATCCAGGCCTCCTCTCCCGCTTCGGTTATGGGAGACTCCACATGTGCCTCCAGGCTTGGGTCCTCCGGACACTCCTCGACCCAAGTGCACTCGACCAAGCAATCGGCTAACACTTGGGACTTCATGACAGACCTCGGCCGAATGGATAAGTCGAACTCTCCCAGCTTAATGGCCCACTTGGCTAGCCGACTGGAGGTGTCTAGACAGGACAAGATAGTTCGGAGAGGTTGGTCCGTGAGCACCACGATTGGATGAGCTTGGAAGTAGGGTCGGAAGTGCTGAGCAGAGACAACCAGGGCTAAGATGATCTTCTCAATCCGGGAGTACCTGGTCTCGGCATCATGGAGCACTTTGCTGGTATAGTAGACTGGCTTCTGCGCCCCATCGGTATCCATGCGAATGAGCACGGAACTGACGGCCTCGGGGGAGGCTGCAAGATATAGAAAGAGCTCCTCCCCGCCTCTTGGCTTGGAAAACAGTGGAGGAGTGGATAAAAATTTTTTCAGCTCCTCGAAAGCCTTCTGGCACTCCTTCGTCAACTCGAAGCTGTTGACCTTGCACAACACCTTGAAGAAAGGTAGGCACCTTTCTGCCGACTTGGACAAGAAACGGCTCAAAGCTGCTACTTTTTCGGTCAGGCACTGCACCTCCTTTTTGTTAGCCGGGGTCTCATGTCCAGAATGGCTCGAATCTTGTCGGGGTTAGCTTCGATTCCCCGCTGAGTCACCATGAAGCCTAAAAACTTGCCCGCTGTAACCCCAAAGGTACACTTGCGGGGGTTCAGCCTCATTTGGTATCGGCGGAGGTTGTCGAAGATCTCCGCAAGGTCGGTGATGTGGTTGGCTGTGTGGATGCTCTTGGTCAGCATCTCGTCTACGTACACCTCCATATTACACCCGATTTGATCCTCAAAGACCTTGTTCATCAGCCTCTGATATGTAGCTCCCGCATTTTTAACCCAAACGGCATCACCTTGTAGCAGTATATCCCCTTTTCGGTCACAAAGGAGGTTGCCTCCTCGTCGGCCGGGTCCATCCTGATCTAGTTGTACCCCGAGAATGCATCCATGAAGCTGAGGGTCTCGTGCCCGGATGTGGCATCCACCAGCTGGTCGATCCGAGGTAGCGGAAAGCTATCCTTGAGGCATACTTTGTTGAGTTCGGTGAAGTCCACGCACATCCTCCAACTCCCACTGGCTTTACGGACCATTACAACATTCGCCAGTCAGTCGGGATAATGCACCTCGCGGATGTGATCGGTCGCTACCAGCTTGCGCACCTCCTTGTCTATGGCCCTCTATCTGTCAGGAGTAAAGCTCCTCTTCTTCTGCTGAACGGGTCAGCACTCCGGCTTGATGTTGAGCTGGTGGGTAATCACCTCTTCCGGGATGCCTGGCATGTCCGACGCGGACCAGGAGAAGATATCTACGTTGGCTCACAGGAAAGTGAGGGGCTGGTCGCGGGCCTCCTCCGGAAGCAGGGCCCCGATCTGGATGGTCTGCATCGGGTCTTCTCCTAGGGGGAAGGCTAGTAGGTGCTCGGCCGGTTCCCCCCTCCTTGCCGAGTCTCGGGGGTCCAACACCTCTGATGCAGGTACAAATACTGCCCCTGAGGACTGGGGGCCAGGTGGTAGCAAAATGGCGGTGGATTCTGCTCCCCCCACATCTTCCTGACTCCTTCGCCAGTGGGGAACCTCACGAGGATCCTTTTGGTGGAGATGACAGCGTCCAGGAGGTTAAGTCCGGGCCTTCCAAGGATGGCGTTATAGGCAAGGGGCACCCGGACCACCAGGAAGCTCATGAAGACTGTGCTTTGATGCGGGGGCGCGCCAACCATGACAGGGAGAGTGATCTCTCCCTCAACCTTCATAGAGTCCCCAGTGAACCCCATCAGGGGTGTGGTGATGGGCCGGAGCAGGTCGGAAGATAGGTTCATGCGAACAAAAGCATCGTAAGTCAATACGTCCACCGAGCTTCCACTGTCAACCAAAATTCTTTGTATAGGATGCTTAGCAATCATCATAGACACAACGACGCTATCATCATTTTTGTTAACCACCCCCTCTAGGTCCCCTTTGGAAAAAAAGGATTACAAAATCTAACTCCCTCCCCCCTCGGCCTCTTGGGCGGGCCGCCTACCCCCCAGGAAATCATCGCCACCGTCTTCTTGGTCGGCGCATTGTCTATCATCAGTGGTGCAGGCGCCAATGCGCCAGGGGCACTCGGGTTGTTCTTCTGAATGAACTTCCCCAGGTGGCCCCATTGGATAAGGTCTTCTATCGCCTTCTTCAGCTGGCGACAGTTATCGGTGTCGTGGCCGTGATCCTGGTGGTAGCGGCAGTATAGGTTCTTGTTGGGGGGGTCTTCGGGTTTAGCGGAGGAGGGCATGGCAGGAACGATTCGCCCTCGATCTCTAGCAAGTGTGGGAGATGGGAGCAAGCAGGGGGGTGAACGGGCGTCCCGCGGTGGGGGAGCCCGAGGGCGGTTGTCAGGTCGGCGGGGAGGCTCGGGCCTCCTGGGGCGAACTTCAGTAAGCTCTGGATGGGCCGGCTTCGTGGTGGTGCTTCTGTTAGCCTCGCGCCGGGAGGAATCAGCCTTGTCGGCGCGGATATACTTCTGGGCCCGGCTCAAGAGCTCGACGTAGGAGTCGGACGGCTTCTTATCAAGGGAATATGCGAAGCGGGAGGGACGGAGCCCCTGCTTCAAGTCCAAGGTGGCCACTGAGTCCTCGAGGTTATATACCTCCAGGGCTACTTCTTTAAATCGGGCGACGTAGTCCCGCAGGGACTCGCCACCCTTCTGCTGGACGGAGAAGAGACTGTATGCCACTCTCGGAATCTTCCGGCATGCGTCAAAATGGGCCAGGAAGGCCCTCTCCAGCTAATGGAAGGAGTTGATACTCCGCGGCGGCAGGCGGGAGTACCAGGCTCAGCAGCCTTCTTCAAGGTGGCGGGGAAGGCGATGCAGAGAAGCGAATCGGTTACCCCCTGGACCTGCATGAGGACCTTGTAACTTTTCAAATGGTCCAGTGGATCCGTGGTCCCGTCATACGGGTCCAACTGAGGAAGGCGAAACCGGATTGATATTGGTTCCTCCATGATGCGGCGGGACAGCGGTGGCCGGCTGTCGTAGTCCATCTCCGTTGGGTTGGTGATTCGATAACTAAGCTCCTCCAGCTGCTAATTGTACTCGTCGAGCTGGCGCTCAGCCCGGCAGGCGATTCGGCCGTCGAAAGACCCCTCCCTCGAGGATTCTGAGGAGGGGGAAGAGTGGTGGTGATGCTGATGGGGGCGCTTAGCCTCCTTCCTATGCCGCCGCTTGGGAGAAGTACTGGCATGCCGAGAGGGCGATCGAGGCCTCTTGGAGGCTTCTCGACGGTGAGGCCTGGGCAAAGTACGGCGGTGGCGAGCTTCTCGAGCAGGAGACCTCCCTCGGGAAGAGTGTTGGCTGGGCTCGACCACTCCCGGGACTGACGGGAGTGGCTCCGGCCGCTGCACGGCCGCCGGTTGTTGTTACAGGACTCGGACCGCTGCTACTAAGGATTGGACTTGCATGGAGAGGGCGGCCAGCCGGTCTTCTTGAAGCTGCTACGGTGGTGGTGCAGGGACGTCGGCCGGGGGAATGGAGGGGCCAACTGCCAGCAAATTAGCCCTCTGATGCTACCCCCAGCATGGCTGGTGGAGACC
Organism: Calamus simplicifolius; assembly: GCA_900491605.1. Taxonomy (NCBI): domain Eukaryota; kingdom Viridiplantae; phylum Streptophyta; class Magnoliopsida; order Arecales; family Arecaceae; genus Calamus; species Calamus simplicifolius. Next base: position 404,186 of record UESW01004652.1, read on the forward strand.
TCTTGCGCACGGGTCATCACCAAGCTTGAGAACTCGAGGAAAGAGAAGTTTTTTTTTTGCTAACAGGTTCGAAGCTTTTCTCTTTGATGTCCCCTTTCCTGGCGTGCCATTCTGTTGACGCTAAGTCACCTTCCTTGAACGCCGGGAAGACGGAGATCTCCCTCGCCGGGTTCCTGCAAGAAAAGTCCCCAGAGACCGAATGCTCTAGTGGGGACCCTTCGACGCTCAAGTCAGTCACTCGGGAACAGACAAGAGTTAACTAGCAGAAAGAAGCTAGAGAACTGAAGTTCAGGATCCTTCCCTCGTTGTATTTGTGGGCTTTTATACCTGTCCGATGATCTTTCTTTTTCTGCTTCCAGAAGGTTGCTGACTTCGAGGTGCTTTTGTCCACTAATGAACGAAAAGCAAGGCTGACAACGACGGGTCGCAACCGTCTGTCAGAGGTGTCCCTCCTTGCCTGCCACCTGCCGAATGCGGCGCTGCGGGTGGTAGGCGGATATGGTTGCATTTGGCGTGCATCGTAACGGAGTATGGCCATATGTTGTTGCAGGCAAGTGGTGGGTCATGTGGCCGCTGCAGTGGTTGGTGGGCCACGTGGATGTGTCAGGTGGTTCGAGGCAGCGGGTTGCCAGCCTTGGTGGCCATACCGAAACGGAGGCTCGAGACCAAGGCCGAGGCTGAAGCTCGAGGCCGAGGCCAACGCTGATGCTTGAGTCTGAGGCTGAAGCTCGAGACTGGAGCTTGAGGCTGACGCTTGAGGTCAAGGCTGATGCTCGAGGCTGGAGCTTGAGGCTGATGCTCGAGGCTGACGCTCGAGGCTCGGGTCAAGGCTGAAGCTGGAGGCCGAAAGGAACCTCGAACCTCGGAGGCCGAGGCGGATGCTCGGGATCGAAGCTCGAGGCTAACGCTCGAGGCTGAAGCTTGAGGTTGACGCTCAAGGTTAGAGCTTGAGGCTGACACTCGAGGCTGAAGCTTGAGGCCAAGGTCAAGGCTGAAGCCAGAGACCGAAGGAACCTCGGACCTCCGATGAGGGCCTCGGAGTTCCCTTCGGCCTCCGATGAGGGCCTTAAGGTCGAGGCAGACCTCGAAGGCCGAGGTGGCCTCGAGGTCGAAGGTTAGGCTATGACAGTGTGCCATTTGTCCGCCATTTGTCCATCATTTACTTTGATAACCTTGGACCAGCCACATCACATGCCATTAAGAAATCATGGCCCCTTCTCCTCCATTAACCAAGGTCAGCCACATCACATACCATTAAGAAATCAGGGCCCCTTCTAACCGTCCACCGCCTCTGTTTTCCGCGCCTCCCCTTTTAGAAGCAGTGTTGGAGTTTCCGGAATTGCTTTCGATTTCTGTTCTTCGTCGATTGCGATCATGAAGATGGAGTGCTTCTCCGAATTTCGATCTCTGGCATGCCCAGACGTTTTAAATTTCATGGCCCCACCCCTTTAAGCCGGTGGGGGATGGTGAAGCTGGCGATGAGGAAATCGGTACCAGTGTTATGAAGGTGGACCAGCTGAAGCCTGTGACAAGCGGCCAAACGCTCATGGCCAAAGTATTCAGCTCCAAGACAGTGCTCCAGAAAGGTCACGCCGCCTCCGATGAGGCCGGCACCATCGTCTTCAGTCTTCACCAATTTAATGTCATTGGATGAGAAGGACAAGGAGAGGCAGAGGAAAGGTTTGGGGGAGAAATGGAAATGAGAGGATTGATGGAAGGTCGCTTGATCAGTTAATTGGAGATAAGGACCCAGAGGTGTAACGCCCGCAATTATTGCAGCGTTACCAAACAGAGCTAGAGAAGATTCCACAGCCTCCGCTATGTAATCACGCGATTTTTGGAAGGGTAAAGAGATTAAAAATTCTTCCTCCCCTTTCCTCGTTCCATATCTGATTCGTCTCTGTTCTTCTCGCCATCTCCTTATCGGCATGGTCCAATCACAGGTAATCTCCTTCCCTTTGCCTTTATTTATATTTATTTAATCCAAGAGGTAGAAAGATAAAGATCTAGGTCCCTGTTTCAAGGGGGAGAGATGGATTTGGGAGATAGAGGCGGGGATGAGAGGGAGAGAGAGAGAGAGAGGGTGAGAGGGCGGTGTCACCGCTTGCGCGGCGGCACAAGGGAGAGGGCCGTCATGGCCCTCGTAAGAGCCGAACCTCCGATGTGGGTTCAATCAGCCGAAGAAGGCAAGGCCGGCCGTGCCACCGCCCAGGACGGAGAAAGAGCTGGAGGAAGAAGCAGGAGAAGAAAAAAAGAAGAAAGCGCTAGATTGAACATCGATGGGCGGCTAGGTGGCCATGGGTGAGGGTCGGTGGTGGCCCTTGGCCGCCGGCTCCTTCCCCTAGTTCGGGTGAACCAAGGGCTGAAACAGAGATAAAGGGCTGGGCTTGGGCTTGGTCCAGTCCGATCAGCCCATTTAGGCCTAATTTTTGGGCCCCAAATTGGGTTAGACTCGATAAAAAAAAATAGAGTTTAGACTAATTTTGATCTTAGTTTGTTGAATTTTTTTTTTTATTTGACTGATATTTTAGGAGATATTTAAGCCCAAAATTGGATACAGGATTAGATTGGGTAGAGTTTAGGAGTCAATGTGACATCCTAATTTTAGAGATTTAAAATTTAAAAAATTATGCTATGGATAACCAGGAGTTCAATTAGTTGATTTGCATTCTTGGATTAGCCTTAAGGGGTAAGTAACCGTTTATCATAAGTAATTTAGTAAATTATTAAATTATGCAATTTCTAAATAAAATATTTGGACATGTTTAGATATTACTTTTTATTTGCTATATCATGCAAATGAATTCGAAACATTATTTTATTCATTTGAAAGCTTAATAATGATATTTTTAGATTTTAGATAAATTCTATATAATTCATAAAATAAATAAATAAATTAAAATCATAAATAAATAAATAATGATAACAATAGTAATGATAATACATGTAGAAATATAAATAATATTAATATTCTTATGTAAAATAAATAGTTATTATACCCTATTCAACCATGAATTAGTAAAAATATTAGATTTTAATATTATTAACATAGATAATACGATGATGTGTGCATATACTAGGTTAATCTAAAGAATTTAATGGTTAACATTTGAATAAGAAACAAAAACAAGTTCTAAATAAGAAAATAGGTTGCTCGCGGTCCATTATGTGTGACTTTGTGATATGATTTCTAATACCGGATCCACCTCCATAGGGAATATATGTGGAGGATACACCTCCATCCATAGGGTTAAATATGGTATTCTATTCTGGCCCTCATCTATAGAGATTATATTTTATGTTTTGTTCTCACCCTATCACGTGGATATATGTGCTGATGCGTGTCGTAGCGCAACGATTAAAACACCTTAATTTCACTAATAGAATAGTGAGAGTAAGGGATCGATTCCATAAGGACTTTAGCGATTATCTTGAAATAAATTTATAAATTTAACTAAATAGATAATTAGTAGTGCAAAATAATCAAGATATGGTCTATCTTATAAGAGCACGGCTCGTACCCGTACGATCACGGCCTCCTTTTAAGAATAGATCAGTCTAAATTTATTTCACTTAAATAGAATTTAATAACAATGAATAAAACTTTATTTCATAGCTTTCAATAAGAAAAGAAATTCTTCTAAATCAAACCAAACTGAACCAAGTTCCTATTCTGCATGCGCCTCCGAGCCCACAGACTTCCTGGGAATGGGAACAAGTCTCACGAATTCTCCACGGACGCACGGACGCATGGGCAAGCCTCCGAAGAATAGATCTTCCACGGTTGCTCCTCGGCTCTTTGGAACTTCCTTTGGGAATAGCAACCTCCACGATTCTCATGAAAGAGCCTCCAGGATCCCATGGAAGCAGAACACCGCCTCCTCTGCAACTGGTAACAGCCGATTGCTCTGAGAACAAAGCAGCCTCCAAGAAGAACCTCCACGGAAGCTGGGAACTCGGCTCTCAGGAACTCCCAATGGCCCCCTGGGACAAGCCTCTATCATTGCTCAATAGCCTCCGGACTCCTCCAGAGCTTTTATAGGTGCAGAGACACGGTGAGGACGCGGAAATGCTGATTGCCTTCCTTCCACTCCAGATTACTTTCCTATTTGGCACCCGGACAGATGCAGAAGGATTTCGAGGGATCGTGACACAATTGCAGATGATTTCCCTTTCAATTTTGCTTCAAATATTCCTTAATTGCTGCAGGACCGTGAAATCAGAGAAGATAAGAATCTAGGCTTCCTCCTTTAATTCCATTAAATTTGGAATACTTTTGGTAATTTCTGTTGTTAAGGATCTTTTTGGCGGAGGATCTTCTCAGCGGTGATATTTTTGGCGAAGAAATCAAGCCCTGGTAGCCTCTGTGCGTCACAGAGCTTCGTTTAAATAACTTGGGAAGAAGACAATGAACTCGAGACTATCTGCCGAGTTTGCTTTAAAATGCATGCTAACAAACAAACAAAAAATAAATCCTTATAAAATCAATTTCGAGCTCGTTTTAAATCCGATTCGAGTGCCATTTGCATCGTTAAATCCCTAAAATCGAGCTCTTTAAGTTGATAAGGTTTTATCTAAAATATTATATAAAATATTAAAATATTAAATAATAATAGGTACGTTAAATTATTAATTAATAGGTTTAATGATAATTTATGCATTTATCACTCCCCCCAACTTGAATCTTACTCGTCCTCGAGCAAATAAAAATTTAGAAATATGTACCAAGCTCCAAGAATTGATAGTTATCTTATAGTTTTTTTTAGATCATAAGGGAGTTACTTCATTGGATTATTAAGTTTTTTTTTTAGTGATAAAGTGTAGTCCATAAGAATTTATAGAAGTCTTCCTTCACCAACTTTCCACTTCTCTGATTAAGTCTTCTAACTTAATTTGGGTTGGGTGTAATGTCTTTTGTAATTTGGTTATTTATTTATTTATATGTAAAGTCAGTGCAATGTCCTAACCCCTTGCTTTCTAATTAACCCTTGTAGCGAGCTTTAGGCCAATGGCTCCCAAACCAATTGGTTTTAGGGCATTAGGTGTAAAACACCCCTCGGACTTACTTACTCGAGTTAAAAAGGCTTTAGGTAGGACTGACTTTACTTAGGTTCTTTTACATTCCCACCTTTTTACGCGAACAACATCACTTTCTTAGGTGACGGGGCCCGGTTACTCAGTGAAAAATGCTAAGAACCTAATCTATTAACTTTAAGAGAGATTTTTTTTTTTTTTTTTTAACATTTTCACCCATACCCTTATTAAGTAGATTGTACTATTAAGATCAGTGGTCAGGAGGGTCTGAAATTATTCTAAAAATTTTTCTGGGCTAAACCCTACCTTTTATTAGGTTTTCTTAATAATTTATTCTCGTATCTCAAAAATAATCTAACCATTAATTCATTAATAGACTGCTTGATTAACTTCAAATCGAGACAGAATTTGGTACACACATCTGATTATAGTTTTACTCGAGGATTTACTTATTCTTCCTCCCCCCAACTTAATTTCCATTGTCCCTAATGGAAGAAAAATTAATTAATCAAGGAAAGATACTACCTGGTAGAGTATTTGAAGGTTGGAAGTTTCATTGTTGCCATCTTCTTTCAATCTGCTTCTGTTGTCATACTAAAAGAACAGAAAGAAAGTTAAAAATAACTAATAAACTGGGTTGCCTCCCAAGAGCGCTAAGTTTAAAGTCTTCAGCCAGACTGTGCTACTTATTATGATAGTGTTGGGTTCACAAGATCAATTGATTCAACAACTTCTCCATCATTAATTTCTTCTATATATGGTTTCAAACGTTGGCCATTTACTTTGAATGTATTTCCTTGCTTGGGTCTTTAAGCTCTACAGCTCCATGGGAAATACTTGAGTTACTATAAAAGGTCCATTCCATCGTGAACGAAGTTTTCCAGGGAAAAGGTGTAATCTTGAATTGTAAAGCCATACTTTTTGATTTGGTTCAAAAATTTTTCTACTAATAAATTTGTCATGATATGCTTTGGTTCGTTCTTTATAAATTTTTGAGCTCTCATATGCCTCATTTCGTAGCTCTTCTAACTCATTCAATTGAAGTTTTCTATTGACACCTGCATTTTTCATATCATAATTAAATTGCTTGATAGCCCAAAATGCACGGTGTTCTAATTCTACAGGTAAATGGCAGGCTTTTCCAAATACGAGCCTATAAGGAGACATTCCTATGGGAGTTTTAAATGCAGTACGATAAGCCCATAATGCATCATCCAAACGTTCTGACCAATCTTTCCTATCAGGTCTCACCGTTTTCTCAAGGATATTTTAATTTCTCTATTTGATATTTCAACTTGGCCACTAGTTTGGGGATGATAAGGTGTAGCTACCTTATGAGTAATTCCATATTTGTTCATTAATCCTTCAAAGTGTCTATTCGTGAAATGTGTACCCCCATCACTAATTATAGCCCTTGGGCATCCAAAACGACTAAGGATATTATGCTGAATAAACTTGATTACAACTTTATGATCATTGGTTCGAGTTGCCATGGCTTCAATCCATTTTGACACATAATCAACTGCCACTAGAATGTATTCAATCCAAAAGAGGAAGGAAATGGGCCCATAAAATCAATACCCCATACATCAAAAATTTCTACAACCAAGATAGGGTTTAGGGGCATCATGTCTTTTCGAGATATATTTCCTGTTTGTTGACATTGGAGACAATTACGGCTAAATTCATGTGCATCTTTAAAAAGAGTTGGCCAATAAAACCCACTTTGCAGTACCTTTGCTGCAGTTTTCTTTCCACTAAAATGTCCTCCACAGGCAAGAGAATGACAGAAGTTAAGTATACTTTTGAATTCACTTTCGGGAACACATCGCCTAATCACCTGATCTGAACAGTACTTAAATAATTCAGGGTCTTCCCAAAAGTAATATTTGATTTGTGAGAAAAATCTATCTTTTTCTTGTTTTGTCCAGTGGGAAGGTACTTTTCCTGTTGCCAAATAATTCACAATGTGGGCAAACCAGGGAAGACTGCTATGGGAAATTGAGAATAATTGCTCATCAGGAAACTTATCTCTGATTATTTCTTTATTGTATTCCACTGAGATCCTAGAGATATGATCTGCTACCATATTTTCAGAACCTTCTTATCTAAGATTTCTAGATCAAATTCTTGTAGTAGTAGGATCCATCTAATTAGTCTGGGTTTTGTATCCTTTTTTGATATAAGATGCCTCAACGCTGCATGATCTGAATAAACTAAAACTTTAGACCCTAACAGATATGATCTAAACTTTTCTAGGGCAAACACAACTGCTAGTAATTCTTTTTCAGTGGTAGTATAGTTCATTTGTGCATCTGAAAGAGTTTTGCTAGCATAATAAATTACATGGGGTTCTCGATTGAGTTTCTGTCCTAGAACTGCCCCTACAGCATAATCAGAAGCATCACACATGATTTCAAAAGGTATGGTCCAATCTGGGGGCTTGATAATGGGTGCAGTGGTCAAAGCAGTTCGAAGGATGTTATAGGCTGTTAGACAATCTTTATCAAAATTAAAAGAACTATCCTTGGTCAACAAATTACACAATGGTCGAGAAATTTTACTGAAATCTTTGATGAAACGTCTATAAAAACCAGCATGACCAAGGAAAGATCGTACTTGTTTAACTGAGGTTGGGGGTGGTAGATTTGAGATCAATTCAACCTTGGCTTTATCAACCTCAATACCTCTCTCTGAAACAATGTGTCCAAGCACAATTCCCTCACGAACCATAAAATGGCTCTTCTCCCAACTTAGGACTAAATTCATTTCCATACATCGTTTCAGTACCTTAGTCAAGTTCTCGAGGCAGCTATCAAATGATGCACCAAAGACTGAAAAATCATCCATAAATACTTCCAAAAATTGACCAATCATATCAGAAAATATGGCCATCATACATCGTTGAAACGTGGCTGGTGCATTACAAAGACCAAATGGCATACGTCTAAAGGCAAATGTTCCAAAGGGACAAGTGAAGGTGGTCTTTTCTTGATCTGCAGGAAATACTGGGACTTGATTGTATCCTGAATATCCATCTAAGAAACAAAAGAAACTTTGTCCCGCTAGCCGTTCTAGAATTTGATCGATAAAAGGCAAAGGAAAGTGGTCTTTCCTAGTCACGGCATTCAACTTTCGATAATCTATACACACTCTCCAACTAGTTGATGTGCGAGTAGGAATTGATTCGCCCTTTTCATTTTTAATCACAGTAATACCCGATTTTTTAGGTACTACTTGGATTGGACTGACCCATTGGCTATCTGAAATTGGATAAATAATACCAGCATCAAGCCATTTTACTACTTCTTTCTTAACAACATCCCTCATGTTTGGATTTAGCCTTCGTTGCATGTCTCTATGTGGTTTGGCTTCAATTTCACTATGAATATGGTGCATGCAAACGGAAGGGTCAATTCCCTTAATATCAGCTATTGTCCATCCAATTGCCTCTTTATGTTCTTTAAGTACATCTACCAATTTATCTTCTTGCTCAGAGGTTAGGGTAGATGCAATGATTACTGGAAGGGTATCATTGGGTCCAAGGAATGAATATTTTAAGTTATCTGGAAGAGGTTTCAATTCTAGTTGGGGTGGTTCTTCCAAGGATGGTATTAAAGGACTTGGTTTAGTTGGAAGTGGTTCATATTTTATAGTCCAAGGAGGGATGGTGTCGATCTTAGGTGGTTCTAATAACATGTTTATCTCTTTGGTATACTCATCAATATCAAAGTCATCTATTCCAAAATGTGTAAGACATGTTTGTAAAGGATCCGAATCAATCAAACTTTGGAATTTCTTATCTACTACTTCCTCTATCATGTTTACTTCATTTAAATCATACACAGGTGGTCCTTGGGAAGCATTAAAAATATTTAATCTCATCTTCTTGTTTCCAAAAGATACATCCATCACACCTGTTCTACAATTTATGCATGCATTAGCAGTAGCTAGAAAAGGTCTTCCAAGGATGATGGGAATTTGGTTAGGATTACCACTAGATTCCATATCCAACACAAGGAAGTCGACAGGAAAATAGAATTCATCCACCTTTACTAATACATCTTCCAATATTCCACGAGGTTCTTTGACTGATCTATCTGCCAATTGTAGTGTTACTGTCGTGGGTTTCAACTCTCCAAATCCAAATAATCATATACTGAACTTGGAGAAGGTTTACACTCGCACCCAAATCTAATAATGCTTTCTTGATTGTGAAGTTTCCTATGACACATGATATAATCGGGGTACCAGGATCTTTTAGTTTGGGTGGGGTTATTTGCTGAACAACTGAGCTGACTTGCTCAGTCAAATGTATCTTTTTTGGTATTTGTATCTTGGCTTTCCGTTTTTGTGTGCATAGATCCTTCAAAAATTTGGCATAAGCTGGAACTTGCTTGATAGCATCGAGAAGAGGTAAGTTTATTTGGACTTGCTTAAATAACTCAAGCATCTCATTCATTTTTATATCTTCTTATCTGAAGGCAAAGGAGATTCTAAAGCACTAGGGAATGGGGCTTTAGGTATGATTGCTTGATCATTGAATTCCTTTTCTTTTTCATTTCTTCTCTCTTCTGGTTTAGCCACTTCTAATTTCTGGGTTGGTTCAGGTGGGTTCAATGCTTTTCCACTTCTGAGAGTCATGACTGATTTAGCATGTTCTGGGAATTTGTCAGGACTATTGGAACCTTCAGCCATGAATTGTCCTTTTGGGTTATCGATAGGCTGACTAGGTAACTTACCCTCCTCCCTTCTACTGAATGCTGTGGCTAATTGACCTATCTGAGTTTCTAGTTTTGCAATAGATTGTGTGTGGGAGTGAAGGATTTGAGTATTCATTTCTAGCCCTTTCAATGCTTGTAACACTTTGTCTTCAAAAGTAGGCTGATTATTCGGTGGAGGTTGTGGGATGTTTGGATATTGTGATATGGCATGTTTCTAAAATTGGTTTCTTGGTAATTAGGTCTGATCGATGAATTGGTTACAGGTTGAGGTTTCCAAGAAAAATTTGGGTGATTTCGCCAGCCAGGATTGTAAGTATTTGAAAATGGATCATTTCCTGTTCTAGGAGCTAATCGGGTTTGGGCTTGGTGGGCTTGCTCTTGAACAAGTTCAGGAAATTGGTATGCAGCTGGACATTCACCTACAGAATGGGTTGGACTCGAACAAATTATGCAGACCTCATGTAATTGAGTAGATGGGGAAGAGATGTTTCCAACTTGTAGAATCCGATCAAGTTTATGGGATAATTCATCTACCTTAGTATAGATATCTGTAGAATGACCTATTTCATATATTCCACCTCTTTTAGGTTCTACGGGAGGGTCTCGACGAGCAACTGACATATGATGTAATGAATTCTCACTCAATGTCTCAAAGAGTTGCCAAGCCTCATGTTCATTTTTTAACATAAATGTCCCACCACATGAAGCATCAACCATTTGCCTATGCTTTTCTGATAAACCATCATAAAAGCACTGAACCAGTTGCCATTTGGGTATAGCATGATGTGGACATTTTCTAATTAGTTCTTTGAATCTCTCCCATGTCTCATGGAACATTTCTCCATCTGTCTGGGAAAAACTTGTTATGGCTTTTCTAATTTGATTCGTTTTTCCTATAGGAAAATATTTCTTAAGAAATTCTCTCTGAAGATGATCCCAAGTTGAAATTATAACAGTGTCTAATGAATTTAACCAATACTTGGCTTTATCTTTTAGGGAAAAAGGGAATAACTTAAGCCTAAGTGCATCATCGAGAAATTTTGAATCTTGACAGTTGAGCAAATTTCTAAGAATTCATCTAAGTGTTTGTAGGGATCCTCATTTGTAAGTCCATAGAAAGATGGTAACATTTGGATTACACTTGACTTAATTTCATATTGGGCAGCCTCTACTGGAGGCACTTGAATGCAGGGAGAGTAGGTATACCTTGAAGGAGTGAAATACTCTTTCAACTGTCTTGGTTGATTATTTTCGTTATTAGGATCCATAATTCTGAGTCTGTTTGCTCTAATAGTTCTTTCTATCTCAGGATCTAAGGGTATAAGGTTGGGTTGCAACGATCGGCGACCAAGCATACACCCTACCAATGACTCTAAAGCAAACAATTTTTTTTTATTATTATTATAATAAAGAAAAGAAGAAGATTCTAAAAAAATATCCTAAAAGATTCCTAAACTAAGAGCAATGAATAATTTAATTAGGGTTTAATAATTCTTAGCAATCAAGTTAGCAAAGATTACTCTCTATTCTAGGTTTACCTAGATCTAGACAGCTCCTAACTTCCAAGACCGCCTTGGAGCCCTCCAAGTCAAAAATTAGCTGATCAACTAGCCAGTTGAGGATAAGGTTCCCCCCGTTGCCTACTAGGTAAGCGAACGGAACCAATTAAGTAACCACTTTCCTTTCCTTTTCTAGACACCAGTTAAGCAGTCAATCTCGACCCGGTCCAACTCTTTTGGGTGCCTTGTCCTATTGAGCTCGAGTTCCTTAGGGGCTGATGTCTAATTAATTTTAGAATTAAAGGTTTGGGTTAATGCAGAATGAAGGATGTGGTTTGTGGGCCAAGGAAGGGTGATGAAATCCCCACCTTATCTTGATTAGGGGTTTGTGCCCTTAAAGTTAATTATGAAATGCTATGCAACAAACAGATGTCCAACTCTTGAAATTATCAAACAAAATTAATCTAATTACTTTTTTTTAAAGATTTTGTGATTAGGTTTCTAATTTCCTAATAAATTATGAGATGTCAATGGAAGAATTTTGAGTTTTGCAGTCAATAAGCATTAAAATAATTATTTTATGGAAGGTGTCTTAGGGTTTTCTTTAGGTTTTTAAGGTAAGTTAATTAAAAGAAAATTTGATTAGGTTAAAATGGATTTGTGACAAAAGGAAAGTAATAATTTTTTTAATGTTAAAAAAAAATGAAATTCTAACAATTAAGGAAATAAAATAAAGAGACAATAACTATTCAAAAATTAAGAGAAAATTAATCTAATTTTTTTTATTTTTTTATAATAATTTTTTTTTCAAAATAACACACTTAAGTCCCCGGCAACGGCAAAATCTGATGCGTGTCGTAGCGCAACGATTTAATTTTTCACTATTAGAATAGCGAGAGTAAGGGATCGATTCCACAGGGACTTTAGCGATTATCTTGAAATAAATTTATAAATTTAACTAAATAGATAATTAGTAGTGCAAAATAATAAGATATGGTCTATCTTATAAGAGCACGGCTCGTACCCGTAGATCACGGCCGTCCTTTTAAGAATAGACCAGTCTAAATTTATTTCCACTTAAATATAATTTAATAACAATAAAAACTTTATTTTATAGCTTTCAATAGTGTCAATTCAAAAGTTATGACATTAAGAAGGCAACAAGAAAATAAATTCTTCCTAATCAAACCGGGCTGAACCAAGTTCCTTCTTTGCATGCGCCTCCCGAGCCCACAGACTTCCTGGGAATGGGAACAGAGTCTCATGAATTCTCCATGGATGCACGGATGCATGGGCAGAACCTCTGAAGAACAGATCTTCCACGGTTGCTCCTCGACTCTTTGGAACTTCCTTTGGGAACAACAACCTCCACGATTCTCACGAAAGAGCCTCTAGGATCCCACGGAAGTAGAACAGCCGCCTCCTCTGCAACCTGGTAACGGAAGCTGGGAACTCGGCTCTCAGGAACTCCCAATGGCCCCTTAGGACAGAGCCTCTATCATTGTTCAATAGCCTCCGGATTCCTCCAGAGCTTTTATAGGTGCAGAGACGCGGTGAGGACGCAGAAACACTGATTGCCTTCCTTCCACTCCACGATTACTTTCTTATTTGGCACCCGGAGGGATCGTGGCACAATTGCAGATGATTTCCTTTCAATTTTGCTTCAAATATATTCCTTAATTGCTGTCGGACCGTGAAATCAAAGAAGATAAGAATCTGGGCTTCCTCCTTTAATTCCATTAAATTTGGAATACTTTTGGTAATTTTGATGTTGAGGATCTTTTTGGCAGCGAGGATCTTTTCAGCGGCGATATTTTTGTGAAGAAATCAAGCCCTGGCAGCCTCTGTGCCTCACAGAGCTTCGTTTGAAAGAACGGGAAAAAGATGATGAACTCGGCAGACCAAATGCCGAGTTTGCTTTAAATGCGTGCTAACAAATAAACAAAAAATAAATCCTTATAAAATCAATTCCGATCTCGTTTTAAATCCGATTCGAGTGCCGTTTGCATTGTTAAATTTTAAAATCAAGCTCTTTAAGTTGATAAGGTTTTACCTAAAATATTATATAAAATATTAAAATATTAAATAATAATAGGTACGTTGAATTATTAATTAATAGGTTTAGTGATAATTATTTATGCGTTTATCAGTGGCCATAGTTTGTGACCGTGGCATATTTGTAATAAGATGAAATGCAATTTAATGATAGTAAATTATTAATATGATGATTTAAAAACTTAAAGTTGAAATCTTGAACCATAATATGCATTGTGATTTTAATGAATTTTAAGAATATAAGTAACATCAGATAGTAAGATGACATGAAAGTTTAGATATATGAAGATAAATAAATTAATACATGCTATATTCTTAAAGTTATATGATATATTTTATGTTAGGTTTACTTATTAAGTGTGAGCTCATTAAACTCTTGTTGATATTTTTCAGAGCCAGAGAAATGAAGAGTGGCATGGATAGATTGAAGCTTCTATCAGCCTAACTTAGATAAAAATTTATGTTTTCATGTATTTTGGACATCTTCTTATTTGAAATTTGTAATAAGAATGTTAGTACTTTTGATGGTATAATAGTTAATTGACTTTTGATTAATAATTATTTTGTTAATGAACGCCTTGCATGTTTAACATGCGATGGGTTGCCACCTTCTGAATCCATCCTTGGATCCGAGGTGTGACACTAGGTTTTCATTTGATCTCTTAATTGATATATATATATATATTTTGGTTGGCATGCAATCTGTTGTGTTTTATATAATGCACATTAGAACTTCGAGTGAGAAGAAAATAAATGAAAAAAGTAGGATATGAACGCTACGCCTTTTCTCTCCCTGAATGTTCTACCATCTCATCATGCACTACCCGAACATTTGTCATAACATCTTGTATGATAATTATATTTACTAAATATAAAATTTTAAAAAAAAACTTGGATTTTCATTGTAATTTATATCATGATAATGAATATTTTTATCAAATTTTAAAATATTTTATGATAAGCATAATTAGTATTTAAAGACAATCCATGCGCATGAGTATGATAATTGATATTGGTGTAGAGATATTTATTTTCTTCATATTTTTATTAAAAACAATCATTTTTAAGTTTAATTTACATAATTTAAAATTAAAAAGAGTTTTTTTATTTATTTTATCAATCATACCAGAGTTATGGGCACATACCTATTCGTAATATTTAATAACTTTTAAATTTATTCTTTAATAAGCTTAATATTTTTAAAACTTTTTATGAGTTGTTCATTTTTTTAAAACAATGAATTTTGGGCTTTAAATTTTTTATCTATAATATATGACCTAAAACAAAAAGGGTTATCTTTTTCTTCATCACATGTTCACTTATATTTAATAACTCTTAAATTTATTTTTAATAAGTTATATATTTCTTGCAAGACTTTCTTTTATTCATGCTTTACAAATTGTTCATGTATTTCTTTTAAAACATATTTTTGTATGAATAATTATAATTTATAAAATTATAATTATTTAAAAATTATATATTTTTTTATGAATTTATAAATTAATTTATAAACTTGTCTATAGATAATGTCTCTAAAATTCAATTTTTTAATTTAATTTTTTAAATTTAAATTAAAGCAACACCTATGTATCGCATGGGCACATATCTAATTTAATATAATAAAGCTAAAATGTTTTCATCTATGGATCCGAAGCATACCATAACTTGATATTTTGATCCATAGAGCCTAGCATTGTATTTAAAAATATAGGAAATAGAGAGAAGAGTACAAGGAGAGTTTTTGATCATAAGGAGAAAGGTAAGGTTAAAAAGAATCAAGGCTTTTTGGAGGTAAACAAGATTGGTAAGTGAAGTAAATCTTATTTAATTGATATCACTAAATACAGCTAACTTTATAAGATGAGAGCTAATTATAATTAGATGTTTATCAAAATTAGATGTTAACAACCTTTTGGTGATTTAATATTTAAATTTATTAATATGTAGCAAGGATTCTATTTTGAGGAGTATAGATATTATATTTTTATGTGAAACTACAGGCAATGCGAATTTGAATGCTTATACACGAGCCGTAGAGGATTGAGTTAGAATATTAATAAAGAAATCCTTCTCTCTCTCTCTCTCTCTCTATATATATATATATCTAATTCTACAATTTAAATTTAATAATATAAAATTATATTTTTCAATAAATTTTTTCTTTGATTTATGAATAATTTATTAGCTTTTTAATGGGATGGACTAATACAAATAATTTATTTATCATATATTTAATTTTTAATTTAAAAATAATTATTTTAAAATTTAAATCTAATAATTTAAATTTTAAAAATTATATAAATGAATATCTTTTATCTATCTTGTATATCAAAATAGTGCCTCGGTATTGCATGAGCATATACGAAATATAGCTAGTTTAATGTAATCAAAAGCTACAGTATATCTTTTTCTTGATAAAATTCTATTTAAAATGAAGCAACCAAGCTTAAAATGAAACTTGTAACTTAAAAATTTATAAATCCATTCAATATAAACCAAGGAATATATATATATTGGTGAATCTATATTTTATATTTTGCAAACTATATGTTAGTTAACATGTGATTTTATTGCTAGCTGAACATTGCTAACAAGACCTCTCCTGTTTCATTTCATGTCAGCATACCTAAATGAAAGTATGGAATGGATGAAGGAAGACAAAAGACAAATTTTGGTTAGAGCAATATAATCAATATCATGAGGGAAAAAATAATTTTTCATACAATGATTCCTTTACTTGGGTAATGTCGTCATTTTTTTTCAATGTCAAAGTAAGAAAGTGGAAATAACCCTTTATTTTTATTAATAAGTATCAATCATATACAAGATAAAAAAGAGATAGAGAACTAAAAAAGAAGCTAACTCTCAAGGTTGACACATCGGTAAAGGAGATGAGGCAAGAAAAAATACAACGCAATCGTTAACAAAAAAAAAAAAAAAACTTACCTTCATTTGCAAAGCATACATTTTTCTTTTTTTCTTTTTTTCTCACCAATTAATTCACATATAAAGATAATATTTAACAAAATGTTCACCTTATCTAGAGATATGAATCTTCCAAAGTTGAAGCAATAATGCATCCGATATGATATAATTAAAGTAGAAAAAGATTTAGAGGTAAAGAGTCGAGTATTCGTCCGGTCTGGAGTTTGATGCTCTTTATCTTTTTCTCCAAAAGGTCCAAAGATCCTGGAGATTTTTTGGCCTTTTTTTATGGTGAAAATGATTTTTCAATGTTACATAAACCTCTTTTGAGAAACAGTACCTAAGGAAAAAGGTGGGAAGTATATATATTCTCAAGGAGCTACATATATCAAATAAGAACAAAGTTGACCAATTTAATGATATAATACCATGTTTCATTTTGATTTATAATTTAGAAGCATCCACATAATCTAAAATTTGATCATGAATATATTTTTAAAATGTTTATATTAAGATTAATGAATGGTTTAGAATTGAAAAATATAGTTTTTTACTATATTTTGCTTGCCACATATATTTAAATTATTCATTCTTTTTACCTACCTTGATGTATAGGAAAAAGAATTCATAATCAAATTATTTTAGTTTCCTAGTATTTTATATATCTTAAATCATATTCAATGGTCCTTATTTTCATTTTGAGAAATACTCTATTACTTTTGACTAGAAAACATTTAAATCTAAATGATCTTAAAAGGATTTACTTGTGAGTGAAGAAGGTTCTATGAAGGACTAAATTGGCTAAACGATGTCGATACAATTGATGAAGCTATATTTAATCAACATCCTTGAGAAAAGAAATTCAAGAAGCTTCTTCCCCTTTGACCTCTGAAAGTCTGCTTGCACATTTAAATGCAATTATTTTATATTATATAAAATTATTATATATATATTATTCTATATTTATAGAATGAGTTATTGTCTCAAGTGTTGGGACAGAATTATATATCTTACTATCGTCTAGCATTTCAGTTAATGCATCTTGGGACACTCCTTATCCTAAATGTTCGGGCAGCATGAGATCATCTACAAGAAAACTAGAAAGTTCATCCAATAAAATTTAAAACCTTTATCCAAGGAAAATGAAGAATTAATAGTCTTATAATAGGATACTATATGCAAGGATTTTAAGTAGGTTGCGTTTCTCCTCTACATGGATGAGGTTGGTCTTTGCTCCAACCAAGATCGATGAGAACTATCTTCATGTTTGTGAGGTGCCCCATTGCCTGCAATTCTTCACCTTGACTTGAGATGAGAACTATCTTCATGTTTGTGGCCGAGACATCCAAGCATTCCCTCCAGGGTCACCTTTTCTCGTCCTGCACAAGTTCTTGGCTCTGCCAAGTACCCTACCCTTTTGAAGTATGAATTCATGATGACAATAAAAAGAAGAAAAAAAAAGGAAAAAAAGAAAGAAAGAGGGAACAAGAAAAAGCCAGTCACTGTTCCAGAGTCCAAGTGGGGATGATTACAGCACCTTTAAAAGGCATCTTCAACTTGAGATACAATGAAGGAAAAGAAGAGCACGCATTATTAATGTGGCATTAGCATTTGTAGAAGCCACCTACCATCGACAGTAATATTTCTGGTCAAATCTATCTCTATCCATGATGGTGTCTTTTTCGTTGTGGTTAAATGCTTTCTTCTGCATGTAATGTGAATGCCAGAGCTTAATTTAAGGCCCTAGCAACCACATCAGTTTCCAGTTTGCCATTAAGTGATCCACTCTTCTGAGTACCTTACTTTATGGATGGCCTGTGTGGAAGAACCACTAACGAGGCATTCATGAAGTATCATTATTTGTAAGCACTGCAAGCATTTAGTCTTGGCAGGTGTTCCATCATTTTATGTGAACTCTTCTTTCATATTGCCTATTCTCTCTTTTAAAAACCAACAAATTAGAAGATGCTTGACACTGACAGTTGAGAGAACTCATACTTCCCATCTGATATGAAATGTGAAACATATTGTTAACCAAGAGGCAGGTGGGCCTTCCCTGTTCTACTATTGTTCTACAGTAACTTTGATCCTAGAAAATTTAAGCTCTTCCTTCCTTGCATCTCTCCAACATTACATATATATATATATATATATATATATATTTCTTGGTTGAACTGATTCATTTTTGCTTATTATCATTTCTTTTATCCCTGTGAAGTGTAAAACTATAGTTACCAAACTTCTAGAAATTTGTGTGTATTATAGCATAAGCAAAGTGCACACAAACAAAATATATAGAAGACCCTGGTTAATGATTTACAGATGACCACCAGTAGCAGTCATCACCTTGATAATTCCTGGGCTAGTTTGTTGGTTGAAATAAAAATGATCCAAAATAAAAATCTTCTTGAACCTAGTGCCACTTGAAGTCTAGAACCACTGTCCTTCCCTCTTCATCACCATGATCCCTGTTGGATTTGTCTCTTTGGCTTACTGCTGCTGCTGCTGCTTCTTTTCTTTCTTTATTTATTTTTTTTCAAGAAAAAGTGAGCTGAAGCATAGCCAGCTTTCGGATAGAAGTACTACAAAGATGAAGAGAATGGTAAGGTCCATAAAACTTCATTTTGTTAAAAAAAAATAATTATGCATCGTAGGTACCCCGTAAGAATTTATACATCATATATGCCTCATGGCTGAGGAGGCAGCCAAGAGCCTCATGGGCTTTGTACAAGAGGGCTCAAGGTAGTTTAGGTTCCAATGCTTAAAAGGTTGAATAGCACCCAGTGGATTATTTAAGGTGAAAATGGAAGCTCTCTTGCTAATAGCTTGGCTTCTGTCACTGCCCCCCAAAAAAGGGAGACAATCTTAATAAAAGTCATGCTAACAAAATGCATAACTTGTCAAATTAAATCTCAATAGTGAATCCTTTAAAAAACCAAAATTTCTAGTATTTGATGAAATTTAGACTTCACACAAAAGAAAGAACCGTCCAGCAACCAGTTCCAAACAAGGGAAAGCTGAAGCAAGGGTAGAAAGAGAAATGTCCATTAAGCTAAGAAATAGATGCATGGATGAGAAGGCAAGAAAAGCAAGTCATGGCCAAACCATCAAAGAAAGTACAGGAACGTGAATACTTTAATTGTGGTTAATGGAAAGATGGCTGCCTCTCCAAAAAGGTGGTCTGCATTGAGTCCCTCTACCACCTTCTAATAAATGAACTCATGGGCTTCTCCTGAGCTCAAAAGCCATAAGAATAAAAGCCATAGTAGGAGCAGAAAATTTAAAACTGACTTGTAACAATTAAAGAGGACATCAAGATGCCTTTGGAATGAAGTCACATCCTCCATTGTAAGTCCTTTCCATTAACTCAAAACCATTACAAACCTCAAAGATCTCCCATCCTTACTAGATAAACAAGGAAACATTCAACAAATGGAAAGAAGATACAAGAAAGGATGAAAAGCCAACAAGTTCAGAAGAATATATATAATTGTAGCAAGCTATATAAGGTGTAAAAATTCATGGAAGAGGACACTTCACGGTAGCTGATCGATGATCACGCTCTTCAGTTATGGAGAGGGTTGGGCCCGGTGGGGACGAGCCGCTTCTCGACGCCATACCTTGGATCGATTTCCTTGGGCGATGGTGGTGGCGGTGATGGCGGCGGCGGTGGTCGGAACCGACTTCTTGCATGCCGAAGGCACCGAGAAGGCAGGCGGTGCGATGAGGAGAGAGAATTCCCTTCATGCTGCTGCTGGTGGTGGTGGTGGAAGAAGTGATAATGGTTGCAGAGGTGGGCCAAGGGAGCTTCATGTGGTGATGATGCCATGGAGATCAGTGGAATCCTTGATGTCAATAAGAGGACCATGGCGAGGTAGATGAGAAGTTGAGAAGAAGAGATGGTAGTAACAATGGAGGAGGGATAACTCTTCATGCCTCAGCTTTGAGAGTGTGGCAAGAGGGGAACTCCAGCAGATGAAAGGAAGGGAGGGTGTAGGGAGGAAAGAAGTCGGTGGTGGCTTTTAAAGGCCAAGGCAATTAAGGGACCCATGAAGCAAATGGCAAGTGGGCGCCTCATTCTAGGCCTCATGTACAAATATAACCAACTCTTTTTGACTTGCTAGCTAGCGTACAGCTCTCTGTGCCTTGCACACAATGAGATGGTGTGGAGCAGTGTAAAAGAGGTAGGTGGGTGTGGAGTGTGGACCCAAGGGACCACTGATCACTGATCGCATGGCTGAGAGATTGAAACATCTGTGTGCTTTGGGAACCCAGGACTAGGTATAGAAAGGCCTTGCAGACTGGCCTCCTCAAGCTGGTGACCATAGGCCGGCCAACAGAAAGAAGTGATGCTTGTGAAAGAGAGCCTTTCCAATAATATAGAGAGGGATATTAATAGTACTGGGATCCGAGGGGACCACGAGAAAGACTTCTCCTGTGTAGTTTAATAGTTCAAGAACGAAGAACTTGGTGTTCATTTACTAATGTTTTCATGAAAGGATCAAAATGGAAGGCCCAGATTGCAATGAATTCCTTGTATTTTGCTGAAATGATGTAGTGTTAAGATACTTTGGGACGCTTCCAAGGCCTTTGTCCCTCGATGGTTTAATAGAGGGCAGACTTTTGAAGGTATGTCCGGCCCCATAAAAGTGACTCTTTGCTGTCATCCACTGTAGTCTAACGTGCTAGTTGGGTTATTTAAGGACTATAAATGTTATCTAATAAATGATTATTTCCTAATAGCTATGCATGGCTTTACCTTAATTACACAGTGTGCGTGTGTGTCTTGGGGGGGAGGGGAGAACCTTAATTTTAAGGGAGAAGAACCCTTTCTTCATGATCCATGAGAAAAGTCTCTCTCTCTCTCTCTCTCAAGTCAAGAACATCAGGCTTGGGATCCTGACTGCTGGCTCTACCTTCCCTTGGCAGTGGGCTCTATAAATGCTTTTCTTCTGCAAAACACTATAATTGCACCAAACAAAGTCTTCGAGGAGAGAGGAGAAGCACCTGCAAACAAAGTTAGGAGCGCACCATGAACCCTTGCAACAATCTTCCTTTTATGTGCATCTGTCATGCACTGAAAAATAATGAACTTGGTCCACAAGAGAACCCCGGTTAGACGAATGTCCACTTCTTACATGGTATACTAGCAAAGTTACTTAGTGCGTTGGCAAATTAGATTATTCTTGATTGATACTTGAAAGTTAAGATAGAAGTAGTAGCTGCTGCTGTAGCAGCAGCAATAATAAGGAGGAAGTTTTTGCTGTTGACTGCTGACCAACTCAAACATCCACATTAAGATGGTTGCCATCATAGGAAAACGATAATGAAGAATATAAAAAGAAAAATAACGCTTGTGAAGAAGAAGACCTTGCTCTCGCACCCTCGTGATCTCATTTGCCTTTTTTTAAAATTATTATTATTATCTTTAGGTGGCATTTAGCTCATGCTAATGTAATATTATCTAAATTTTAGATCATCTTACATCAGATTCTTATTAAGAATGAAAGATTACGGTATTTGATTCATTATAATAAAATATAATAATTAGTTTAAATTTTATTTAAATTTTATTATACCTTTTTATCTTTTAAGTGACTTTCTCTTCTTTTTGCTAGAATATAAAATATTATAATATATTTAAATATTATAATTATTAATATATATATATATATATGTATGATAATATTTTAAATATGTAATTATATAATATATTAATAAATAATTTATAGATAAGTAATATATTAAACCATAATTTAACATGCAAGAAGATTATAGATACTAACAATTTAAAATTTAAAATCTACATAATTTATAAATATGTAATAATATTTAAATTATTAAATATTATGTTAATATTATATTTAATATTAATATAAAATATTATTATATATTTAAATATTATTTGGTATAAATTAAATATATAATTAAAATAAATATTATTACATATCTATATAGAAGTTAGGAGCATAATTTAATATTATTAGAATTTAGTAATCTTAGTTGCTCATCTTTTAAATGTGAATAAGATTATCATGATTGTTAAATTATTAGGAATTAAATATTATTGTTCAAATTATCATGTTTAATTATAAAATTTATATGATAATTTTAAATTATCAAAATAGATTATCATGGATCAAATAGCTTCTTGTATTCATGGATCAGATAGTATAGAGCGTGGAAGAGAAGAGCCTCTAACCTTTTGCCTAATGTCCCTCCATCCTCCTGCATTTAATGCCACATTCTGAATTAAGAAGAAAAAATGATAGAAATATATATAGGATCAATGATAAATAAATTAAAAATAATTTTTATATAAATATCCGTTTGTGTAAATTTAGTCAAACCTTAAAATAAAATCATGACCATAATATTTAACTGTTTTACCATATAATACAAACTTTCCTTACCACCTTTTCTTGAGAAATGTGATGCCATACACTTCACCTCTTTTCATTGTAATCACGTTCTCTAATGTATTTGTACTATCAAATAGCTGTCCATTAATCTATTGGATTCTTTTTTTTTTTGATAGAAAAAAATTTATGCATGGGATGTGATGCAGGTTACAGATATCGTATCAAACGATTGGCACATAGCATGTGCATACACGCATGCTAAAAATAAAAATATCTTTTTTACTTTTTCTTCTAAGGTATTATATAGGATATATATGTCAAAAACTCCAGACTTTAGACATCTAGGCCCTATTTGGTTCGTAATTCGTGATCCAAAAAATTATTTTCAAAAATATGAATTGAATCTAAAAATCTGAGTTGTATTCTGTTTTAATTTTTAGTATTCAAGAATAAATTTGATTGGTATTTTTAAAAATTATTTTTAAAGAAAGGCAATAGCGAATTGCGTAGAGAAATGTCACATGGAGAAGGAAGAAAGCGAATCCGCTAGTTTCAAGTGTTTTGAGAAAGGAAGGATAAAATCTGAAAAACGTCTAAGATGAGTTAAAAAAAAAAAAATGTCGCTTCAGATTCATAGGATCGTTTCAAAAAAGTTTTTGAAAATAGTCCAACTAAATGTATTTTTCATGCTATGGGTTAGATTTCTTATTTTCGAAAACAAAAAATTTAATTCAAATTGGCTATCAAATGGGCCCTATTTTTCATTAAGGCCCATCAATGGACCATGATTTTGTTTTCCATTGTACAAGATGTTAATTTTTCTAAAATATATGCTTGCCCATGTGATTTTTTTATTGCATGCTTGTTATCGGAGGTCGGCGGTTTCAGCCCTTCCTCTAGCATACATTATTTGAGTAGATATTAATTTGTTAATGATGAAAAAATAATTTACTTGGAACCATTAAAAATGATGAAATTGGAATTCTAATCTCATAGTTTTAATGATTTCAATGTTTGAAATGAAATAAAATTATATAATTAAAATTCTAATTTTTTAATAACTATGCAATCAAAAATCATAAAAAAAATTGGTTAGATTTATGAGAGAGCTGAATTGAAATTTGTGACACTCATAATAAATTATTTTGTATTCTTCTAAATATCCATCAAACACTTGAACAAAATACTTTGGCTTTTTTTGTCTTTTCTCTTCGGCTATTAATCTCAAGCTCAACCGATGCCATACTCGTTCACGGAATCTCAAGCTCAACTAATGCTATACTTGTTCTTCGTCCATGATTTGGATCCTGATTTATTATTTCTTGAAGATTATGAATCACTTTTTTAAGTTAATGTTATCTTTATATATATATATATATATATATATATATATATATATATATATAAGAAAATGATTTCATTTTCTTATATAATCTTGCTATATGTTTATTGTTATCTATATTTATTGTTTTGAATCATTAAGGTAGTGTTTGATTTCCAAAATGCTATCCCTAGATAAATGTATAGGATAAAGTTTATCCAGAGGATAGCTGAGGAAATAACCATCTTTTTTTAAATAATAATTTTGCCCTCAAAGGATAGCTCCAGCTATTCCTGTATTTCTAGGGAATAAGTTCAGAGGATAAAAAGTTTAACCAGAAGGTTAAACATGGGTTATCCCTGGATATGCCCCTTATTCCCTATTTCAAACATACCCTAAAGCTTAAGTTTTTTTTCTAAATTATTGTTTTCTAGTACGAAGGATAATATGGTAAAATTATATTATAAATTTCATTTTCATTTTAGTTTCAAATCAAAAAGGTGAAATTTAATTCCATAGTTTTATATTTTATTTCAAATGCAAGAATTGATATTCCAATCCTGGTAGAAGTTATTAAAATTATGGAATGTGTTAATGCCTGATCACCTTGTGCAAACGTGAGGGCATCGTGAGTCACGGATGAGGCTTCTCTCCAAGACGGGACCTGCAAGAAGTCCCGAGGATTAGATATTTCAGCAGAAATCCTTTGATGCTCAAGTCAGTGATCAAAATAACAACCGTGAGCTTGAGGAAGCTCGAAAGAGAGAGTTAGAATTCCAAAGCTCTCTTAGTGCTTGAGTGTTCATACCTGGTCGGGGATCCCTTTTACCCATTTTATGGATATTCGTTGTCATCTATCGATGGAATGAGTCACATGGAGCATCATGATAAATGATGACTTTTGGATTAATGATAGCTTTTTGGGCGAAATGTCAGAATTAGTCAGGTTTGTCCCATCTGATCTGATTGATTGGGGCCTCATGATGGATGATGACTTTTTGAACGGAATGTTAAAATTAATGGGGTTTGTCCCATCAGACATGCGGCCCACAGATGGTTGGTGGGCTAGGTCTCACTAGGCACGTGGATCACAGACAGTTGGTAGGCCCTGTCTTGTCAGAGTTGAGGCCATCTTGGAGCCAGGGCCGAGTTCGGAGATGAGGCTGCCTGGGAACAAGGCTGAGTCTGGAGATGAGGCCGCCTTGGATCCGGGGCCAAGTTTGAAGATGAGGCCACTTGGGAATGGGACTGAATCCGAAGATGAGACCGCCTTGGAAGCTGGGGCCGAATTCGAAGATTAGGCCGCCTGAGAACGGGGCCGAGTCCGGAGATGAGGCCGCCTTAGAGCCGAAGCCAAGTTCAGAGATGAGGCCGCCTGGGAATAGGGCTGAATTCAAAGACGATGCTGCCTTGGAAGCTAGGGCCGAATCCGAAGATGAGGCTGCCTAGGAACGGGCCGAGTCCGGAGATGAGACCGCCTTGGAGCCGGGGCCGAGTCCGAAGATGAGGCCACCTGGGAACGGGGCCGAGTCTGGAGATGAGGCGGCCTTGGAGCTGGGGCCAAGTCTAAAGATGAGGCCGCCTGGGAATGGGGTCGAGTTCGAAGATGAGGCCGCCTTGGAGCCGGGGCTTGAGTCAAGAGATGAAGCCGCCGGGGAATGGGGTCGAGTCCAGATTCGGGAGCATCCCTTTAAGTTCCGCCGTCATGCAGTTTCAGTCATTAACTTATACATGGCTTTATCGGTCACATCAGATGCCCCTCCGCTCTTGAGCTTTAAGGGTCACGTGTTTCATGCTCGTTAAGCGAAAGGAGCATAAAGTCTCTTACCATTATTGAGCTTTGTGCATCATTAATCATCGAGGGCGGGCACACACCCCTCAGGAGGCAGGGTCTCCTCGAAGTCCTTTCCTTATTTAAGGATAGGTACAAGAAGTAACGTCGTCCATGGAGAGATTGAGAAAATGCTTCTCGAATGATGAAAAAGGTGGGGTGTCATTATTGGATCAATATCACCAATGTCCCATCATTAGCCATTGATCACATCCTCCTGGATGTCATTGAGGCATCGTATCTTGGGCAGTGAAGGGTCCTTTAACAGCTATACATCACCCCCACTTGTAGGTGTCCGTGTGGCACTTGCATCAAGCGGGACGTTTCAAAAATTGCGTATAAAGATCATCCCATCTGTCCCTTCGAGCCTTTCACGCCTTTGGTACTCTTTCTGTGCTCTTTTCGCCCTCTGAGTCCCAAGACTTCCATTTCTTCTTTCTAACTCCAGGTCAGTTATCCATGCTTTCTAGTTCTTTGCTTTTCTTCCTTCCATGGACCCTCGCACCAGTAGGAAGGGTAAGAGTCCCATGGTCAATCTTTCAGAGAATGAGGTCCTTCGGGCACAACATCGGGCGACCGATGGTATTTTCATTCGTGATCGTCCGACTACTGCGGCCTAGGCACTAACTAGGGTTTCTCCACCACCATCAGTCCATCCGGCGTCTTCTCTGGCCGCCACTTCTAGCTCAGTGGGTCCGAAGGGGATCGCCTCCACTATGTCCCCTGAGGAAGTAGAGGACCTTAGGGCTAGGTATAGGGTCCCTGATAGTGTCCATCTATCTATTTCCGAACCCAATGATAAGATGACCTCCAGCCAATCTGATGGGGTTGCTCTATACGATAAATTTTTGAAGAGTGGGCTTCGTCTTCCTTTTTATCCTTTCCTTCTCAATCTTGTAGATAGATATGATCTTGTCTTGGCGTAGTTGACTCCGAACTCCATTCAGATCATTTGCACCTTCATTGTACTCTGTCATTTCACAGTCTTTCTGCTCGAGTTTCTTTATTTCGGGATTTGTATAATTAACTCCGTCACCATAATGAAGCTGGATGGTGGATCTTCGCCTCCAAACCTAAAAGGACCCTTAAGCTAGACTTGCTCTTAAAAATCAAGGGATGAAAATCCCATTTCTTCTATGCACACATGAACGGAGTGAGAATGGGCTGGAGGAGTCCCGATATCAGCTCGAATAAGAACTCGATCATAGATGAGAAAGACCGAGAAATTTTTGATTTATTGGTGTCTTCTCCTGCCCCCCTTTCTTCTTCTTCTTCTTTTTTTTTGAACTTCGATCTATTGTGCAACAATGAGCTTCTCATCGAGTAGCTGAGGGCGGGCACCCAGAGGAGGTGGGAGGCCACTGGTATTGTGGTGAGGCTGGCACCTAAGAGGCCTTACCAAGAGGTTCGGAGTGAATCGGCCCAGGCCCCCATGGTTTCATCCGAGGCCGCACCCGCAGAGGAGTCGAGAAGGGAGAGTCCCTCGATCAAAGCATCAGTAAGTGGGGACTCCCATGTTGGAGTCAGGCGAGGCCGACGAGGAATAGCCAGTCGGCTCTGGCAGAGCAGATGAGGAACAAACCCCCAACCATCGCTGGGTCGAGGGAGGAAGTCGGGGGCGAGGCACCGTCGGTGATCAAGGTCGAAGGCGAGGCAACGCTGGCAGCCTAATCGGCATCCGACGGAGAGCCCACCCCCGCCTCCACCACGGGGGCCCAAATTAGGGCACCACCATCGAGGTTGTCGGTGGTGAATAGTGGTCAGCTGGCGGAGCGCTTGTTAGAGCGCGTCTATCTCACACTTCCAGGATGATCTTCGTCGTCGACCAATTACCGACACCCTCAACACCTTGTACACTGCCATGCTTCAAGTAAGTATTTTTGTATTATCTCTTTTTGTATTAACTTGGATCAGGCCTTAACCAATTGACTTTTGCATATGGCAAATGGCGTCTTCGTCCTCCGGGATGCCTGCTTTTGAACCGCCAATAGTTGCGGACTCGCCTGGAGGGAAGCAGCCACTACCCAAACCCGGGCCGACAGCTTGGCCAAGGAGTTGGATGAAGTTTGGGCCCGGGAGGTGATAGCGGCCGATGAGCTTCAAGTCACCTGAAAGGAGAACCGCGGTTGAGAAGCGCAGTTGGAGAAGGCCGAGAAGAAGGCCAGGATCGCTGAGGTAGATTGGAGGAGGCCATGGCGAGGTTGAGGCCCACTGAAGAGAAGCTTGAGGACACTTTTCTCAAGTTGGGAAATGCCAAGGAGCGGGCCGAGAAGGCAGAGGTAGAGGCCTGGATGGAAAAGAGAAAGTGGTTGTCGTAGAGGCGGATGCTCGAGTTGCATGGGAGAAGATGACCGCCGCCGAGGCCCAAGCTTGAGAAGCGGTGGAGCATTACAAGGGCTCCACCGATTTTGCTGAAGAAATGAGTGAGGCAGCCATTGATGCCTACTTCAAAGGCTTCGAACATTGCAACGACAAGATCTTTCGGGTCTTCAAGATTGCCGGACTTAATGACCTCCAGCTTGGAGATCCCGAGGAAGATGAGGAGCCGAAGAGGAATGGCGCCGAGGATGGACCGGGGCCCACTGAGCCATAGGCTTTTATATTTTTCTTTTTGTTTTGATGTAATATGACTCATGTCGGCTTCCTTGGATGATATTTTCAAATATCAATGAAAGAAATATTTTGTCTAAGTATAGTGTACTTAGCTTTTTGTAGCATTATTATCTTTTTGCATTCATGCCTTGGCCTTGGCCTTTAGGTTTGATTGGGCTTATCTCATCCTCTTCGACTCAACTCGGGAGTTAGCAGCCTGGCTTGAGGCTTGTGTAGACTTTTTAGGGATGGCTAAGCCCACTTCTGTCCCTTAGGCATTTGCCGGAGTGATCTTAGGGTGCTGATGCCAGTTGTAGACCACTGAGCCAAACTTGAAAGCTTTTTGAAACCATCCCAGGGGTTTATTCGTGCCGGCTCGAGAGGTGACCTGAGAGCTGCTGAAGTCATCGGGATCCTTTTGGAACTGCCTCGAGGGTTTCTTCGGCCAGCCCGGGGTGACCTAATGATCGCGAGACCATCAAAAGCCTTTTGGAACCACCTCGGAGGTTTCTTCGGCCGGCCTGAGGTTGACTCGAGAGTTGCCGGAACCATTGAAGGTCTTGAACTGCCTCGGGGGTTTCTTCGGTTGGCCCGGGGGTGACTTGATGATTGTGAGACTATCGAGAGCCTTTTGGAACCGTCTCGAGG
Source organism: Calamus simplicifolius (assembly GCA_900491605.1). NCBI lineage: Eukaryota > Viridiplantae > Streptophyta > Magnoliopsida > Arecales > Arecaceae > Calamus > Calamus simplicifolius. Next base: position 433,177 of record UESW01004652.1, read on the forward strand.
GTTTCTTTGATTGGCCAGGGGGTTGACTCAAGAGTCTCCCAAACCATCGAAAGTCTTATAGTCTCGGGGTTTCTTCAGCCAGCCCGGGGGTTGACTCAAGAGTCACAGAAACCATCGAAGGTCTTACAGCCTCGAGGGTTTCTTCGGTCAGCCCGGGGGTGACCTGATGATTGCGAGACCATCAAGAGCCTTTTGGAGCCATCTCGGGGGTTTCTTCGGCCGGCCCGAGGGTTGACTTGAGAGTCGTTGAAACCATTGAAGGTCTTGAACCGCCTCGGGGGTTTCTTCGGCTGGCCCGGGGGTGACCTGATGATCGTGAGACCATTGAGAGCCTTTTGGAACCGCCTCGGGGGTTTCTTCGGTCAGCTTGGGGGTTGACTCGAGAGTCACCGAAACCATCGAAGGTCTTGAATCGCCTCAAAGGTTTCTTTAGTCGACCTAGGGGTGACTGATGATCGCGAGACCATCGAGAGATTTTGGAACCGTCTTAGGGGTTTCTTTGGCTGGCCCAGGGGATGACTCGAGAGTCATCGGAACCATCGAAGGTCTTGAACACCTCGAGGGTTTCTTCGGCCACCCGGGGTGACCTGATAATCATGAGACCATTGAGAGCCTTTTGGAACCACCTCGAGGGTTTCTTCGTCAGCCTAGGGGTTGACTTGAGAGTCGCTAAAACCATCGAAGGTCTTGAACCGCCTCAGGGATTTATTTGGCCAACCCAGGGTGACCTGATGATCGCGAGACCATCAAGAGCCTTTTGGAACCGCCTCGATGGTTTCTTTGCTCGCCTAGGGGTTGACTCAAGAGTCGTCGGAACCATCGAAGGTCTTGAACCACCTTGGAGGTTTCTTCGGCCAGCCTGGGGGTGACCTGATGATCGCAAGACCATTAAGAGCCTTTTGGAATCATCTCGGGGTTTTCTTTGGCTGGCCCGGGGTTGACTCGAGAGTCATCGGAACCATCGAAGGTTTGAACTGCCTCGGAGGTTTCTTCGACTGGCCCGGTGGTTGACTCAAGAGTCAGAAACCATCGAAGGTCTTGAACCATCTCAAGGATTTCTTCGGCCAGCCTAGGGGTGACCTGATGATCGCAAGACCATCGAGAGACTTTTGGAACCGCCTCAGGAATTTCTTCGGCTGGCTGAGGGTTGAATCGAGAGTCACCAGAACCATCGAATATCTTGAACTACCTCAGGGTTTCTTCAGCCTGCCTAGGGTGACTTGATGATCGCGATACCATCGAGAGCCTTTTGGAACCACCTTGGGGTTTCTTCGGTCGGTTCGGAGGTTGACTCAAGAGTCACCGAAACCATCGAAGGTCTTGAACCACCTCGGGGGTTTCTTTGGTCGGCCCGGGGGTGACCTAATGATCGCAGGACCATTGAGAGCCTTTTAGAACTGCCTCGGGGGTTTCTTCGGCCGGTCCGAGGGTTGACTCGAGAGTCATCGAAACAATTAAAGGTCTTAAACTGGCTCGGGGGTTTCTTCGGCTGGCCGAGGGTGACCTAATGTTCACAAGACTATCAAGAGCCTTTTAGAACTGCCTTGGGGGTTTCTTCGATTAGCCTGGGGGTTGACTCGAGAGTTGCCGAAACCATCGAAGGTCTTGAACTACCTCGGGGGTTTCTTTGGCTACCCTAGGGGTGACCTAATGATTGCAGGACCATCGAGAGCTTTTTAAAACTACCTCGGAGGTTTCTTCGTCCGGCCTGAGGGTTGACTCGAGAGTCGTTGAAACAATCGAAGGTCTTGAACTGCCTCAAGGGTTTCTTCGGCCAGCCCAGGGGTGACCTAATGATCGCTCATCGAGAGCCTTTTGAAAATGCCTCGGAGTTTTTCGGTAGGCCCGATGGTAGACTCCAGAGTCGTCGGAACTTTATAGGTCTTGAATTACCTCGGGGGTTTCTTCAGTCGGCCTGGGGTGACCTGATAATCGCAAGACCATCGAGAGCCTTTTGAAACTGCCTTGGGGGTTTCTTCGGCTGGCCTAGGGGTTGACTCGAGAGTCGTCGAAACCATCGGAGGTCTTGAACCACCTTGGGGGTTTTTTCGGTCAGCCTAGGGGTGACCTGATGATCGCAAGACCATCGAGAGCCTTTGGGAACCATCTTGGGAGTTTCTTCTGTGGGGATTCTTGGGGTTGTATGATACACCCATAGCACGCTCGGGAGCTCCTCCACCCATCTGCTCTTAACACATCCAACCGAGTTCTGAGTCCCTGAAGGATGATTGATTCATGACTTCGGCTTTTCCGTTGATCTATGGATGGCCGACATAAGTGAATCGATGATAGATGTTTAGCTCAGTATAGAACATCCTGAATGTAGCATTGTTGAACTGTCGGCCGTTGTCGGATGATGGTATGGGGTAGTTCAAATGATAGATGATGGACTTCCAAAGAAGGACTTCACCTTGCTCTCGATAATTTTGGTTAACATCTCACCTTGACCATTTGGTGAAGTAGTCGATGGCGATGAGCAAGAACCTCCATTGACCAAAACTAGGGGGAATAGTTCAAGGATATCCATCCCCTATTGAGCGAAGGGCCACGGGACCAAAGCAACTTAGTTGAGAGGTTGGCTATCGCTAGACATTGGCATATCCTAGCAGCTATCGTACTTTTAGATCAACTCAGCAACATCTTCTCGCATGGCAAGCCAGTAATATCCCTGACAAAGAGCTTTGCACGCTAGTGATCTATCCCTAGTGGTTTCTGCATATGCCTTCATGGATCTCTCTGAGGTTGTAATCGACATCTGCATGAACAACGCACTTGAGAGGGGGTAAGAGAAGGACCTCCTATATAGTTTCCCATTCAGCAACACGAATTTGCAGACCCTTCATTTGAGCAGCTTGGCCTTCATGCGATTAGCAGAAAGAGTGCCGTCGATGAGGTAGCGAATGTAGGCATCCATCCATGTTGACTCCTGTGTCACTGGCAGGACCTCTTCACTGTGTCAATGTTCGGAGTTTTTAGATGCTTGACATACGTTCTCCCTAGGGTGTTATCTGCCGAAGTGGCCAACTGCGATAGGGTGTCAGCTCTAGCATTTTTGGCCCTGGGAATAACTGATGCTGAAATGGGTTAATAAGGAGGTTTGTGACCTGACCTTATTCATATATCGAGACATATATGGTCTCAAGCTTCATATTCTTTAGTGATTTATTCAGAGATGAGCTGGGAGTTGATGAAGGCTCTGAGGTGCTTTACTTCGAGCTCTCGTGCGAGCTTTATTCTGGCCAATAGGGTTTATACTCGGCTTGATTATTTGTAGCCAAACGCAAGGATAAGACTAGATCCGCTCCCTTTGGAGTTGGAGGCCCATCAACATGGAGAACCAGGTCTCCATTACCCTCTCATGCTTAGCGTCTGAACATATCATTGGGGGTTCTTTGCACTGTTCCTCGGTCCATGTGCACTCGATCAAAAAATTTGCCAACACTTGGGACTTCAAGGCTGATCTCGATTGGAACAAAAGGTCGAATTCTCCCAATTTGATATCTATTTAGCCAATTGATCGAAGGTGTCAGAATGAGCTAGGATAACTTTATGGGGCTGGTCCGTGAGCACCACGATCGGATGGGCTTGAAAATATGGTCTGAGATGCTGAGCAGAGATGATTAGAGCAAAGATATTTTTTTTTAATTTTGGAGTACCTGACCTTCGCGTTATGGAGCACTTTGCTAGTATAGTAGACAGGCTTCTGTGCTCCATCGGAGTCGAGGCGCACGAGAACGAAGCTGACTACTTCTGGGGAGGTGGCGAGGTAAAGAAAAAGGCTCTCCCCTCCCTCAGCTTTGACAGCAACAGTGAGATGGACAGGAACTCCTTCAGTTCTTCGAAGGCTTTCTAGCTATCCTTCATCCACTCGAAGTCGTTCACCTTACGCAAAGCTTTGAATAAAGGCAGACATCTCTCAACCAATCTCAACAAGATACTTAAAGCGGCCACTCTCCTCGTGAGTTGCTGCACCTCCTTCTTATTGTTTGGTTTCCTTATATCATGAATAGCCTAAATTTTCTTCGGATTTGCTTTAATCCCCCCTGGTCACCAGAAAGCCTAGGAACTTCCCAGCGGTGCCCAAATGCACACTTACGAGGATTGAGCTTATTTGGTAGCGTCGGAGATTATTGAAAGTTTTTTTAGATCAGCAATATGATCGATAGTGCGGGTGCTCTTGGTCAGCATGTCATCCATATACACTTCCATGTTGTGCCCAATTTGGTCTTTGAAGACCTTATTCATCAATCTCTGATAAGTGGCCCCTACATTTTTTAAACCAAAAGGCATTACCTTATGTAGTAAATATCCTTTTCGGTAATAAAGGAGGTATTCTCTTCGTCCTCCGGATTTATCTTCATTTGATTGTATCCAGAGAAGGCATCCATGAAGCTAAGGGGTTTGTGGCCAGATGTAGAACAACTAATTGGTCAATCCGAGGTAGCAGAAAGTTGTCTTTCGGAAATGCTTTATTAAGGTTGGTAAAGTCGATGTAAATTCTTCAGCTTCCATTCACCTTGCGCACCATTACTACATTGGCCAGCCACTCCGGATAGTATGCTTTCCGAATATGGTCGGTAGTAAGTAATTTATTGACTTCTCCATCAATAGCCCTATGTTGCTCGGGGGTAAAACTTCTCTTCTTTTGACAGACAGGCCAACACCTTGGGTCAATATTAAGCTTATGAGTAATTACCTTCGAAGGTATGCTAGGCATGTCTGACGCTGACAGGCAAAGATGTCTGAGTTCACCCGCAAAAAGGAAAGGAGCTGATTCTTTGCTCTGCGAGAAGAAGCTCGCCGATTTGCACTGTTCTCGCTGGGTCATCTCCCAGCGGGAAGGTCAACAGGCGCTCAGCCGGCTCTTCTCTTTTTTTGATTTTCTAGGATCGAGCAGCTCTGAGGTTGGTGGACTATCACTCCTGGGAGCTAGGAGCCATGTGGTAGCATAGCTGCAATGGATTTTGTCCCCGTGCATCTCGCCAATCCCTTTGCTGGTGGGGAATTGATGAGGAGGCATTTAGTAGATATCACCGCATCAAGGCTGTTTAGGCCAGGTCGTCCGAGTATAGCATTGTAGGCCAATAGCACTCGACCATCAGGAACCTTATTAGGACCGTGCTTTGATACAACAGTGTTCCCACCATGACCGATAGGGTAATTTTGCCTTCTACCTTTACAAAATCTCCTATGAAACCGACCAGAGGTACTGTCATTGGTTGGAGGAGTTGGAAGATAAACTCATCCAAGAAAAGCATCGTAGGTAAGGATGTCGGTGGAGCTCCCACTATCAACTAAAATTCTTTTTTACAGGATGTTTAGCGATTGTCATGGAGACGATAACTATCATCAGTTAAATTATTTACCCCTGCTAGCTCCCCTTTAGAAAAGGGAATTGCATTTTCTATGCTCTCATCCTCCCTCGGTCTCTTAGAAGAAGAAGTTATTCTCCAGGAAACCATGCTTACCGTCTTCTCCGTCGAAGCGTTGTCGACGTTGGCCTGGACAAGCGGAGGTCCCATTAGCACTAGAACAGTCGGAGGTCCTCCTTTCTGAACAACCTCCCAAGGTAGTCCCTCTAAATGAGATCCTCAATGGCACGCTTCAGGTTGTGACAATCTTCTGGCCGTAGTCTCATGGAAATGGCAATAACGGCTCCTGTCGTGGGTGGCCTCCTTCTTCAATGGGGAAGGGCGCCGGAGGTAAGGCTCACTTTTGATCTCCATGAGGATGTGAGACCTGGGAGTGAGGAGAGTGTGAGGTTGTCTTCCCTTGGGGTGAAGCTCCAGCGCTGATTATCTGGTCGGCACGGGGGCTCAGGCTTCTTAAGGTGAGACCCGTTTAGCTCCGCGCGGACCAGCTTCTTGTTGGGCCTTCCTTCAGCTTCTCTCCGCGTGAAGTCAGCTTCGTCGGTGCGAATGTATCTCTGCGTGTGACTTAAGAGTTAGTGTAGGAGTTGAGAGGCTTTTTATCTAGTGAGTAGGTAAAACGGAAGGGGCGAAGTCCCCTCTTCAGGGCCAAAGTGGCCACAGCATCATCGAGGTGATAAACCTCCAGGGCAACCATCTTAAAACAGGCCACAAAATCTTTTAGGGGTTCTCCTCCTTCTATTGGACTGAAAACAAACTGTTTGCCACCCGAGGAATCCTCCGACAGGCGTCAAAGTGCGCCAAGAAAGTCTCTCCAACTTTTAGAAAGAGTTGATGTTGCATGGAGGTAGGCAAGAATACCAAGCACGCACAACTTTTCGCAGATGATAGGAAAAGCAATACATAGAAGGGCATCAATCACCCCTTGAACTTGCATGAGAGCCTTGTAGCACTCGAGATAGTCAGTTGGATCCGTGGTGCCATCATACGGATCCAACTGAGGAAGGAAAACCTGGAAGGAACGGGCTCTTCCATAATACGATGAGTGAGGGGTGGACGAGTGTCGTAGTCCACCTTCGGCTGGTTGTTGAGTCTCTGGCTGAGCTCCTCCAACCGCCGGTGTTGTTCATCCAAGCACCTCTCCACCTTGTACTTAATATCTCACCCGATGACTCGGAAATTGAGTAGGGGAGGAGTGGTGCCAATGGCGGTGTCCCCACTCAGGCTCCTTTCCGTGCTGCCGCCTGAGAGAGGGACTGCTCGAACGGCGGGTGAGGGACCGCAGCCTTTTGAAAGCTTCACGATGGTGATGCTTAGGTGAAGCATGATGGTGGTGAGCCTCTCTCGACGAGATCTCATGAGTAGATTGTTGGCTAGCTAGTACAATTGCTGCAGCGGTATGGGAGGCCTAGGCTGCTGCTGAGTGGCCACTGAGTGTTGCTCCTGCAGCTTATAACTACTACAACCAAGGCTTGGACTTGTTGGGTGAGGGTGGCCAGTCGATCAGGTGAAGTAGCCAAAGCTAGCAGTGAAGGAGGATCAGGAAGGGTGAACTCCTGCTGCTCAGTGTGCTATGGGTGCCCCCAAGCATAACTGGCAGAGGCCTCTGAGTACGTGTCACCACCATTATTGTCTTAAAGGGGGCGAAGGCTTGTAGTTTAATGTTAAAGAGCTCTCCTTCCTTTAGCGCGCTCCCCCTATCTGGCACGTCAATCTGTTAATGCCTGATCACCTTGTGCAAATGCCGTGAGGACGTCGTGAGTCACGGATGAGGCTTCTCTCCAAGACGGCACCTGCAAGAAGTTCCAGGACCAGATATTCCAGCGGAGATCCTCCGATGCTCAAGTCAGTGATCAGAATCACAACCATGAGCTTGAGGAAGCTCGAAAGAGAGAGAGTTAGAATTTCGAAGCTCTCTGAGTGCTTGAGTGTTCATACCTGGTCAGGGGTCCTTCTTACCCATCTTATGGATATTCGTTGTCATCTAATGATGGAATAAGTCACGTGGAGCCTCATGATGGATGATGACTTTTGGATGATGATGACTTTTTGGGAAGAATATCAAAATTAGTGGGGTTTGTCCATCTGATCTGAATGATTGGGGCCTCATGATGGATGATGACTTTTTGGACGAAATGTCATAATTAGTTGGGTTTGTCCCATCAAACATGCAGGCTGCAGGCGGTTGGTGGGCTAGGTCTCACCAGGCACGTGGGCCGCAGATAGTTGGTGGGCCCTATCTTGTCAGAGTTGAGGCCGCCTTGGAGTCAGGGCCGAGTTTGGAGATGAGGCTACCTGGGAACGGGGCCGAGTTCGGAGATGAGGCTGCCTTGGAAGCCGGGGCTGAATCCGAAGATGAGGCTGCCTGGGAATGGGCCGAGTCCGGATATGAGGCCGCCTTGGAGCTGAGGCCAAGTCCGGAGATGAGGCCGCCTTAGAGCCGAGGCCAAGTTCGAAGATGAGGCCACCTGGGAATGGGGCTGAATATGAAGATGAGACCGCCTTGGAAGCCGGGGCCGAATATGAAGATGAGGCCACCTACGAATGGGGCTGGGTCCGGAGATGAGGCCGCCTTGGAGCCGAGGCCGAGTCCGGAGATGAGGCCGCCTTGGAAGTCGGGACTGAATTTGAAGATGAGGTCGCCTTGAAAGCTGGGACTGAATCGAAATGAGGTCGCCTGGGAATGGAGCCGAGTCCGGAGATGAGGATGCTTGGGAATGGGGCTGAGTCCATAGATGAGGCTGACTAGGAATGAGGCCAAGCCCATAGATGAAGCTACCTTGGAATCGGGGTCAAGTCCGGAGATGAGGCCACTTGAGAACGGGGCCAAGTCCGAATTCGAGAGTATCCCTTCAACTTCTATCGTTAGGTAGTTTCTAACTTACATGTGGATTTATTGGCCACATCAGAATGTAAAATGAATCGGTTTCAAATAGATTTCAGAAGAAATTGCTTGGAGTGAAAAAAATAAAATTTACATGCTAATCTTTAATTTTTAAAAAAATAAAAAAAATAATCCACTTAATTTCATTCACTAATCAATTTACTAAAAACCTTACGTAACTAGCTTCCTAATAAATATTGGCACCAAGATCTCAACTCTCATGATTGGAAAAAAAAAAAAAGAAATTATTAGGACCATGTAAATAAATGCTAAACAAATCAGTCTCAACGAGTGAAAATACTAACTTAAATATTTGAAGATTTGAATTTAAAGTAAATTAAGTTGTCGATAAATTGGTTTAAATAAATACAATCTTCAATGATAATATGGATTATTAAAATAAATTATTAATTTATCACTTAATAATTATCAGTAATTACTGTATTTGGTATACCCGTCATATAACATCAAATTCTCAAAATACTTTTAAATTAAATTTATTAAAAATTTATATATTATTATATATTTAATTTTAAAAAATTATATTTATAAATAATAATGTTTAAAAAATTATATTTATAAATGATATCTGAAGTGGCCGGTGAGGATGCCGGAAGCCACCGATTGAAAAAAGTTTCACAGTGATACCTGAAGACGGTCATGGCGCTGGGCGGCAGAGATCCATGATCCAACTTGGCGGGATAGGGTGTGGCTCGGGACATTCGACACGAAGGTTCCAATGAGTTAGTAGAAAAGGATGTAAGTAAAGAGCGATGAAAGAATAAAAAATAATTTTATTAAAAAAAATTTATCAGATTACATATGAATAATCTAAATTATCTTAACAAAAAGATTATCATTTATGATGAGGGGCAAAATTATCATTGCATTAATGCCCGCACACATCGACAATTGGGTCAAGTCCAATCCCAATATCCTGCCAGCCAGCTGGCACAACCACCAAGCGACGAAGCCGAATCGCCTTTAACAAAGTCGGGTCACCCCGATAACCCGAACCATTCTCATACCTCGGCAATCCGAGCTGACCATACCTCAACAACCCGAGCCATCTATACCTCGGTAACCCGAGCCATCCTCATACCTCGGTAACCTGAGCCATCCCCATACTTCTACAGATCGAGCCATTCTGTACCTCGAAAAACCAAGTTGCCCCTCGCCTCGGTCGGACCGAGACACTCGAATATCTCTGCGGAATCCGGCATGGGAGAGTTCAAATTCACCACGACTGAATAAGATTCCAAATGGAGAATCATGCCCAGAAGTGGCCTAAAGGCCATAGGGGTGACCTAGAACCTATATCATCGCTGAATCTCAAAGCATCAGCCAGCTCTCCTGGCCGTCGATCTTCTAACTAACAAGATACAGATCCTACTGGCCCTATAACAAACTTGATTTGAATTCGTTTCGAATCACAACAACTTTCGGATCCCCACCACGCGCCCAAGGAATCAGGTGATCGCCTATAAATATCACAGCCCTCAAACCTCTCAGGTCCGCATGTACACTCACTCATTTTACTCATGATCATACTAAGAACAGCTCCATCTGAGCTGAAGCTCTCGAGAGAATACTCATCTAGAGGAGCTCTTCTATAATCCTTTCTTGTGAATCTTCATTTGGACATTAAAGAGTCCTTCGCATAGAGCACCCCCCACAGCACCCTTTGCGTATAGACTGTCTTGCAGGTTCTACCTGAGGCCGTATCCGAATTAGAAGCCAAAAGTGCATCCGAATCGAAGAATAAATTTTCATGATAATAATTTAAAATATATACTAAATATCGTTATCTGGTACGTTTCTTTTAAATTATCAAAAATCTAAATAAATTATCGGACACCAAACGCAACCTCAAGCAATGTTTGGTGGACCCACGTAATGGACCCTGCAACTCAAATCAACGTAGTCCCCATCCGTCCGATCAGTGGACTCTCAATTAATCGTCCATCAGACGGTCAAGATTTCATCTGAGCTTGTAGAGACTGCTGCCGCAACGTCATTCTTGTGTGGTAGACCGACACAGTACCCTCTTCGAGAGCAGAGAAGATAGCAGCGAAAAGGAGGCGCCTTGCGCTTCGACTCCATCGGAAGCCGGTTCGCTGCCCTCGAGCCTCCCTCGATTTCATCGGATCCGTCTTCGTCTTAAATTTGATTGCTGAACTGCTTGAATTCGAGGTAAGTTTTCAAATCCCTCGAAGCTCGAAAATTCTTAAATTTGGGGTCAATCTGATCAACGGTTTTTTGTTGTTGTTTCGGTAGTGAGATGAATTGATAAAGCTCTTAGATTTATGGATTAAGTGATTTGATTCTGTTGTGCTTTTTGTAATTCATTTTTTCGTGATCGATTAGAAATGAATCTTTCTTTTCGGTGAAAATTTCAACTGGATTTAGGGGAGATTAGTGATGTTTCAGTTGACGTTTTGGGGAATTTGTGGGATTTTAGTTTGGCTTGTTTTAAGTTTGTTATCCGTTAGGGTTTCTATATTTTTGGGGGAGATGGGCGTGGGTGAAGGGTGAAAGAGCGAAACATTTGGCTTTGTTGGCGTGCTGTTAGAGTTATGGAATCTTATTTTAGGCTTTCATTGGATCGCCAACAGATGTCGGTCTTTATAGACTTTGTTGGGTGATTATTATGGAAAAAATTAAATGATGACGTTCTGGGTGTTGTTAACGATGCCATGGTACTGAGATGCTAGATGACTTCTTCGCCATCTTTTGTCTTTTGTTTTTTCTCAGGGAAGTGAAGTAATGCTTATTGGAATTACTAGACCAGTTTTCGATTGTGAAATTATACGTTGGTTTAGGCTTAATTTTGTTCTGCATAACTGAAATATTGAAGAGTGGCTACTTGAAAATGAAAAATTCCTTTTTTTTTTTTTTTAGAGGCAATTTTATCATGAAGTGATGTTATATAATATATCAAGAGTTTTGAAGGATATTTGCCAAAAATTTACTACATGGTAATATCATAATAAACCTGGAGCAATGATTTATGGGATCTGGATTATAAAAGTTAATGATTTTTGAGTACTAGGTAGTTCACAGGCTTCTATTTGCAGCTTGAAAGCCCAAATGAGGAATTTGGATTCTTGATCACTTGTATTGGAAATATTTATAAATTGGATCTGCATTGACAAGTCACAATGCAGAATCATTGTCTTAGAGCTGGCTTTTACAAGTTCTGTTGTTGGGGACAATGTATCCTGGTTTTTATTTCATCATCTTTGATGCGTTCTTCTTTTTGTATTATGACCTATCCACTTCTCTCAGAGGAAGGCTCCCCATATCTTATTAATGTTCTTCATTGGTCAAAAGATTTTATCTGACCAACCTTGTTTAGGGGGCTGTTATGACAGGAATTGCAATGGTTTATAAAACTAGTTTTTTGGACTTTTAAATTATTATTTTTAGTTTTTTAGTTTTTTATTATTATTATTATTATTATTATTATTTTTTTTTGGGGGGGGGGGGGGTGCTTGTTCCCTTGGTTTTTTGTCCATCACTTTCACTTACAACTTGATTTTGTGATTTCAAATTCTTGGATCTGTTCTCTTGCAAAATAGGTGCCCTGATGTACCTTTTCAACTATTTGTTGAAAATTATGGCCATTTATTTATGATCTCCAACTTGGTTTAGAACTTTAATCATATTGTCCTGTTTTTATTTGCAAGAATTCCTTAGCTCTGAATTCGTTGGTGATGCATAATGCATAGAGAAGTTCTGAACAAATTCTTCTTCATAACCCGTCACTTATAGCTTATTCCATAACTTACTAGAAGCGCCTTTCTATCTTTTCTTCTTTTGTGATGAATTTCCATAACAAGATCATGCCTTTTTCTTATTGTTATTTCTCTATGTTAATACTCATTTTTTCTCAAATTTAATATCCAACTCTTTTGTTTATCAAACCTTGACTCTTTCTGGCTATTGCTATGTAGAGGACATCTTTCATTCTTATCAGCCTACGTCTTTTGTAGAAATTGTTATGGACCTGTCCTCAATCATTCATTGCCTGATACTAATCTTTGAAGCAGGATCACTCTCATATCATTTTTGGAGCTCAGTAGCTCAGAATGTTAAGAAATATCAAGTTGTGCCCTTCCTGGTTTGCAAGGCACTAGTCTCTCTTTTTTGTTCAATGCACTGGTCTCTCTTTTTGTTCAATGCACAGTTTGTTACACACTCACTTTGGATGCAGTTTTCAGATTCCATTTTGAGATAAGATTGCAGTGCTTTTCTTACAATGAAACTGTACTATGATCTCAGTATTTTTCTGTGATGGAGAGTATATAGAACTTGACCACAATTTTAGGGCAAGTCTGTGGTGGCATGAACTAAGGAAATTGAAGCCTTTTCATCCCAATATTCCAGGTCAGTAGTCCCTTAAAATGAAATCATTTATAAATTTAGTCTTTAGTCTCATGGTATGAGAAATAATGGAGCTGGGGTACACTGATAGAAGACTGATATCCCAAATGAGAAATGGAGAAAGGCGATGTTGCATTTTCTGCTTGTTTTGGTGTGTTGTGTTCAATTGATGCTGAGGGTTGGCCTATCTTTAAGGACCATTAATTTTGTCTATTGTTGGACTTTGTTTTGCTCCTTCATTCTTGAAGGTTAATGGTGGTCATGAAGGCTACGATAGAAAGTCGCAATTTGTGGAAAATTCCTTAACTTTTATATTTTATCCCTCAATGTCTATTGCTGTTCTTGTTCATTGATTGACAGCTACTAGTCCATGATGTTAAATTGTCCATCTGAATAAAGTTGCTACATGTGAATTTATGCTAGTCAGTGCCACTGTTCATTTAAATCAGTTTATTATTTATGGTTATTACTTCAGTTCGATAACTTGTACTGTGATATGAAGTACAAGTTTTCTGTTTGTAATTTTTTGTGACTTGAGATTTTGAACTAATCGTTATATCTAATTGACATATGTTTACAATGATCATGCATTGCTGCCATACTTGAGGTGAGCATCTCAGGTATACAACTAGGATTGTCTCCACATTTAGTCAGCAGTGCTTTGCCCAAACACTCCTAAGACATGCATGAGAACTTGATAGTTGAACATCTTGCACATAGACCAACTTTGATAAGATGTCTTTATGCTACATAACTTAGTGTTTCTGGAGTTCCAAACATCTTTTTGATTTGCATGAAAAATTAAATGTACTGCACCATGCTAAGTAGCTGCATGAGTCATGGTTCTTTAGCATTAGGTCTGTAATCACAGATTTGCTGATATAGTTGAACCTACCATGCTTGATCACTTAAAAAAATGTTTTCTATTATTTTCCAAATAAGTCTAGTTATGAGATCTGCTTTTTTGCTATCTTATGAACTTTGTGAGTCATTCATGCTGCACGTGTGATTATTGTATCTTAAGTGATTGTCCAGCTTTTCAGTTCTGTTATTTTATCTTCTTACTTGATGACATGCTGTGCTTTTTCTTTTTCCTTTTTTTGCCTAAAATTGCTTTCCTCTCAGATTTTTGTATATCTGCATGTGTAGGAAGATTAAATGTCTTACGAAGATAAGGCAATGGCCAGTGCAAGTCCATCAAAGATTATAACCCCAGAATCATCAAACTCTAGTGGGGCAATGACCACTTCAAACATGGAACAACCTCAAGTGCCTGACCTGCAAAGTGGGGCATTGCATGGTCCTGTGGCTATCCTTTGGGACATTGAGAACTGTCCAGTTCCAAGTGATGTTCGCCCCGAAGATGTTGCAGGAAACATACGAATGGCATTACGGGTGCATCCTGTCATCAAAGGAGCTGTGACAATGTTCTCTGCTTATGGGGATTTCAATGCCTTCCCTCGAAGGCTGAGAGAGGGCTGCCAGAGAACTGGTGTTAAGCTCGTAGATGTTCCAAATGGTAGAAAAGATGCTGCTGACAAGGCAATCCTGGTCGACATGTTTCTGTTTGCTCTAGATAACCGGCCACCCTCTTCAATTATGTTAATATCAGGTGATGTGGACTTTGCTCCAGCCTTGCACATACTTGGTCAACGTGGGTACACTATCATCCTCGTCATTCCTGCTGGAGTGGGTGTTTCATCGGCTTTAAGCAATGCAGGACGGTTTGTATGGGACTGGCCCAGCGTGGCCCGTGGTGAAGGTTTTGTTCCTCCAAAAAGTTTTATGCCCCGTGGACCTGATCTTGCAGGCTCTCTCATGAGCTGTAGTATGGGAGACAACACTGATTGTCAGAATGAAGAAGAGGCCATTGTTTATAGAGGAATTTCTCAGAGTGAATACACCACTCGAGCTAACGTCAACCAGTTATACTGCTACAACTCTTCCCATGCCTCCAGAGAATTTTCTAGATCAGATTACAACTGCAATAACCTAATAGCTTGGCCTTATTTAACTTCTTCAAGATCTCAAAGTCTGCCATCTGGTCTAAGTGAAGGTCCGGTAGGGGATCAGAATAGTAGAGAAGACCGTACATGGTGGGTTCGGCCAGGAGATATTCAGGGTTTGAAGGGTCAGCTAATGAGGCTGCTTGAAATGTCTGGTGGAAGTTTGCCTCTTGTGCGTGTTCCTTCAGAGTATATTAAGATCTTTGGACGACCACTCTACATGGCAGAGTATGGAGTGTATAAGCTGGTGCACCTCTTTAAGAAAATGACTGATGCTATGGTTGTGGTTGGGAAGGGACACAAGAAACTGCTCTGCCTTCGTAACTCAGCTGACAGGAATATGAAGAAGTGTCCAAGTACGCCAATCATTTTGAGGAGGGATAAAAAAGGAAAAGGAGTTATGGAAGAAAATGTGGATGTTGGTGTATGTCCTCATTTGGGGAGCTCCTCTGATGAGTTCTCAGATGACGAGAGAAATGTTGACACTGTTCTAGATGCAGCATATGATTTCAATTACCATCT
This sequence comes from Calamus simplicifolius, assembly GCA_900491605.1. Taxonomy (NCBI): domain Eukaryota; kingdom Viridiplantae; phylum Streptophyta; class Magnoliopsida; order Arecales; family Arecaceae; genus Calamus; species Calamus simplicifolius. Next base: position 448,344 of record UESW01004652.1, read on the forward strand.
CGAAAGTTTCAGACAGGAGGTGCAAGAGCTTCTTGTTTGTTACTCCTGTCCAGTTCCCCTCAGTAATTTTGAGGCTCTGTATGAACAGCGGTACAAAAAAGCTCTTGACTACCAGAGTTTTGGAGTGGCTGGGCTCGAGGAACTGATTGAGAAGGTGAGAGATGTTGTGGAATTGCGTGAAGATCATGGGAGCAAAAGGAAGTTCCTCGTGTCCAGCTGCGTTAGTGGATAAGGTCAGTTCTAGGAATGCTTGCTTGCAATGTTCACCTAGTTTTCACAAGGCATGCTTTTCTGTAGAGTCTTGCAGGGTAGGAAGTATCTCTCTATTAACATTTGAACTTTTTACTCGTTATGCATCTAACACTGAGATGGCACTGATTTTTTTTTTTGGAAGTGTCTGTATATTGCATATGACAGTGCAGGAAGATGTTTTCATGTGTTCATGCCTGTGCTGCATGTAACAGTCAATCTGATCCGTTGGTAATCAGTGTTTGGCAGAAGCCAATGCTATACACAAGCTTCCTGTCTCTGTTGCCTTTCTTTCCTGTATGGGTGCAACTGATTTTTTTTTGGGTGATATGGGGTGTAGGCATGCTGACATGCATTATTATAATTTAGAGGGCTTTACAAAGCAGGCTGAGGGTAAAACTTGGTGTAGCGGTTGGGTTGTTCCAGCATCATTTGGATGTCATGGATTCTAAATATGGAAATTGCTCTGCATGTAGGGATAATATTACATATATCTGATCTTCTCTACATCTGCAAAAGCAGGAGCTTCTGGGCTGCTAATGAGGCTTCAACTATAACGTTCTATAAGATTTGAATTGTATTACTGTCACTAGATGCTGCTCTGTCAAGATTGTCCAAAGTTGCAATACACCAAACTTAAAGATTAAAACCATGCAGCCAAAGGCTGGTAACATTACATGGTTTTGGTTTATGATATTTTGCAACGGTGGATGATAATAGATCTCCGAAGGCATTCTCAAACCATAAAAAGTTTCTCGCTGTTTATGGATGACTCATATAGGGTTGTTGAAAATATCTAGCACAGAATGACAGGGTGTAGCATTTCCTGGTTAAAGTAATATTGGACTTGGTGGCCTGTTCTTCATTGAGTATGATGTATTTGGTAACAAATCTGAGCGCAAATGAAGATGGAATTATTTTGCTTCTTGAAGAGATAACCATGTTGTTGTCACCGTCCTTAGCATGTATCAGTGTGTTTATGGAAGCAAATGCATACGACTCCTAGCCTTTGTTAACACAGTTGTATGTTGGTTTTAGATCACAACAAATTTTCGGGTGATGATGTTGGGCATTCATATGAGGCCCCTTCTGTTGATTGTTGTCTGTTGAGCTGCCCTTGTGCTTGATTCAGGATTCTATGCTCTTAATGGATTCTTCTGAACTTACAGTCCAACTTGTGCTTCAGATCTTTGTTCATACATGGTTCTCGCAATCTTCCTTGACAAATTAACTTTTTAACATCAAATTTTTTCCTTCTTTTCCTCATTGTTTAAAAAATAATTACTTATATATTTTCCTTTGTGGTCCAATTTTAACAAAATGGCCTAGGACCCAACTTGGAGTCTTTTCAAAACGTAATTCTCAAACAATTTATTGATTCCCAGAGCAACTTAAAAAAAAAAAAACTTTTCTGAAACATCTGTTTTGAGTTGTGGAATTCGATCTACACTACACGATGTGCATAGAGCTTAATCAAATGCTAAAGAAACCTACTTTATATTTCACTGGACCTGTGCTTAATTATCAGTCAAAATGGAGTAACTGGATAATTAATTTGGAGAATGGTCAAGGCAGTTCCATTATATACTGAAATTGGGGAATATCAAAATCTTTTATTTTTAGGTGGAGACTGCTGCTTTTTCCTCATATTGGTATTTATGCTTTTTCCATCACTTTGCAAAATGCTGGGTTAGTGAATTTTGAAAGGATAATTTTCTTGGGGTGATATTTCTTACAGGAGATGAGAGGCAAAATATATTTGCATTCCCGTGAAGGATGGTGTTAACGCCAAGCCAATCCTTCCTTTTCCTGGACTGATTGAAGGTGAAAATGAGATGAATTTGCTTATTTTGTTTTGGTGATTATTACGCCTCTTCTAGGCACTATATCCATGGAGCCTCTGGGTTCTGCCTTCCAGGTTGAACCAACTTAGCAAACATAATTTTAATTTCATATGAATGATTGCTGTGGAAGCACTACAGAACATAGCTGCACTAGAGGAGAAAACAAGAGCTGTAATGCGAGCATCTACAATCTGCTGTCAAAAATTTACAGGGAAATTAACGGTAATAGAGGAAGAAATAACGGAACCAATGGTCAGTGAAAGTTGCTGAAAACCAGTGTCTTCTATCTTACAACAAATCTACCATAAATCTGTGACCTATTTCCCGACCAACTTTTGATTTCATTGTCATTGAGCTCTTCCACATCATCATGCAATCCAAGCCTGTAAAACAGCAAAGATGCAATTTAGCAAAGGAATAAAGAAATTGCATAAGAGATTGTCCCAAAAAAAAAAAAAAAAAGTGCATGATATGCTGAGGGAGCAGATGGGTCTAATAATCTTTTAAGTAGCAGGATTTACAAACCTCAATGAGAAGAGGGGAAGAGCAGCAGCAGAAAAAAAACAACAAAAGTATTGTGCTAATGGTAAATCAAACGAAACAAACCTCCACAATTGACCCCCTTTTTGGTCGGTGAAGTTAATAATAACTAATATAATTTCACCCGGCCCCAACATTCACCTGAGCTATGCCACAAATACCATTAATTAATTCATTGTTGTCAACACTGTGAACGTTATATTATATGCAGGAAAATAAGTAGAAAAAAAAAAAAATCACTGAATACATGATCTAGCTATAAAAAAAAAAAGAATTGAGCAGATTAAAATATATGTCCAAATATATCCATGACCAATCATTTTTCTCGAAATTTACTTGATATTTTGACATTATTAGGATTTAGTATGTTGGATATTTGTGATGAAATTACCTCTACCATAGTGCAAAAAATCTCACTGGTCTTGAGAACCCCCTATATAAGAAAAGAAAATCTGGTGTCCTTTTAATTTTTTCTAAAAAGATCATCCTAATCATAAATTTTCTTAACTTTACAATAAACAGTATGCTGCATGCTAAGATTTATGCAGAGTAAACAGCCATGTTTTCAGTCCCTCTCTCTCTCTCTCTCTCTCTCTCTCTCTCATGAATATATACCAGGTAATGATAAGTATAACAATATCTTTTAATGATGGATGATTAGAATATATGACATCAATGTTAATGAATGAAGTATAGACCAAGTAATTATGATAAATAGTCATATTCTATTGACGGTTGCTTTTACATACATGTACTAAATATACTCTTATTATACTTGTCTTATTCCAGCCGTTTTTCTCAAAGTTTCTTTTATATGCATATCTGCATCATGTTTTATATTTGCTGATGCTCAAGATTGATATGTTCAGTAGAAACACAAGTCATCTAACTCAAGGCCAGCATTTAGCTAATCCTCCCATATAAAACAAGACTGCATCAACATACACTTCTAGATTTTAAAGATAGGGACAGACAAGTCTTAGATCCATCAAAATCAACTTTTGAAATGGCTCTTAACAGTAAATTATGCAAGATTTCACAATCAAATGAGACCTAATGTCACCCTGCTCATTGTATTCCTGGCTTAAGCCTTTTGACCAGCTAGGAGAGCTTAGTGAAAGAAGAAAGATTTGATTTCCTTCTAAGTTTAAAGATAAAAATAGATGAACTTACCTCTCAAGCTCTGTACCCATATCGAGAGCCACATCCTTTGGCTGGCCCAGCACATTGCATAGGTGTCAAAGGGAGTCATCTAAACTGTAATAATTGAAAGTTTAAATATCAAAATGATAATTTGATGACCAAAAGTATATCTTGCACCTTATAATTTTTAAACTTATTAATATATAACAGATGCAAGTGAAGGATGACCATAAAAAGTAAGTGTGTATATATATATATATATATACACATATATATCTTTTATTATATTTACTATTTATTTATATGATTTTAGTTTTTAATAATAAATAAAAGAATTTATATGATCCAGTATACGTTATTGATGCATTGGAAGCAAGGCTTTTTGAAAAATAAATAAATAAACAAAAATGGTTGCTGAAAATTAACAACTCCCATGCAATTCTTGCCGTCCACAAATAATGCCAATAAAGGGGCCAATTCTTAAGTTAAGGAACAAAAACAACATTTCTCAGTGCAAAGAGTATTATTATTATTATTATTATTGGGTTTCTTCAGCAGTTGATTGATATATCCAATCTACTTTCAACCCCACAACCCTTCATCAATGCGTCCATTGTTGGCCAGTGAATAGTTTTCACATCAAAATCGTCTAAGTAGCATTTGAACATATACCTGCTATTTTGAATTCTTTACACCGGAAGCATGGTCATATTTAGTCATAACTGCTATTCAATTCTTGCAAGAAATTTTCCATTCAATTGAAAGAATGCTTGGTGAAGAAGAGTACATTTACATCATCAATCCCCACAAAATGTAGTCCACATAAAAACTTACACTTAAATCCAATGTGCCTTTAATTGAAATGTCTTCTGTACAGCAGTACATGTACATGTAAACAAGAAAAGGTAATATTTCATCATTCACCAACAACCTTGCTGACCATCATGCCATGTTTGTTGTTGGTAAAATCATATCACTTTTTTAAATGCAGATTTCATCATTCACCAACAACCTTGCTGACCTATCAATTCTGTACAGCAGTACATGTACATGTAAACAAGAAAAGGTAATATTTCATCATTCACCAACAACCTTGCTGACCATCATGCCATGTTTGTTGTTGGTAAAATCATATCACTTTTTTAAATGCAGATTTCTTATTCTGAGCCAGACCTATCAATTCTGTAATGAGTCTTTTCATGACAAGAATACTGTAATATGCTTGGTTTAACCATCCTTGCTCACATTTGCATCTTGCCTGTCTTCAGCCCTAGAAGCTTCATCTAGAAACCATTCTATCGAAGCTATATTGGAGGTGTTTTCAGTGCTTTCAGCATCTACTCGTGCTTCGACCCGGCAATCTGATGAACTTAGTGAAATCATGCAATAACTGCAGATGCAGTGTTCATTTCCAGAAGCATTCTTCAGGTCAGTGCACTGGTGCAGCTTCTGAGTTTTTAAGTACACAAAAAAGCAAACAATCAGCATTCAACTGAGGATTTATAGCAGGGGGAAATGATATGCTGAATTAAGAACACTGATAGCTCAACAGCAATATTTCAAGAAAGATAATGGTTCTCTTAATGATGGAAAGGAATTATTATGTATCCATTTGCATCCAGACACTTCTTCAGATTGTTCTTTTGCATGCTGGCTTCTGATGTAGAAAGCTTTCATAGAAATTTATTCACTGTATCATAGGAAATAAAGTCTTGCAACAATAGGCATACATGTTTGTATTGGCCGTCTTAGTATTTTGAAGATAGACAAATTTATTGCAGCCTGAATCAAAATAATGATTATTAACAAGTTATGGAAGAATTAACCAAACATATTCAAAATATATGATGTATATGTTATTTGTAGATAATATAGTGTTGATTGATGAAACTAAATCTGGAGTAAATGCTAAGCTAAAGATTTGGAGAAGGTTTTAGAATCTAAAGGTTTTAAGATTAGTAGAACTAAAACTGAATACATAAAATGTAATTTTAATGAGAGTAGAAATACAAATGAAGAAATAGTGAAGATTGCAAGCTAGAGATATCAAAAAGTAAAAAATTTAGGTATTTGTAGAGATGAGCACTGGGCCGTGCTTGGCACGACACGGCACGGCCCAGGCCCGCCGGACCGGCCAAAAAAATGGTCGTGCCTGTTATTAAATGGCCCATGCCTGGCACGACCAGTTAAAAAAAATTTGCCGTCCAGCACGGCCCGTGGCTCATTTTGGGCTGGGCCATGCCAGGCACGGTAAGCCTTGGGCCGTGCCTGGCAGCCCACCACAGTTATTTGGCGTAAACTAGGTACTAGGATTGAGAGATCCGCTACCCATCTACCACCGTCGTCCATTTAAAGGCTGGTGCTCTCACAGACATGGAGACGAACAGGAAGAGGGGTAGGTGGTTGTCATGGAGGAGACGGGAGAAAACACCGCTGCGCTATCCAAACTAGCATCTTCACCATCTTCCATTCCACGAGAAATCCACTCTGGTCCATAAAGTCACAGTTGTAGACTCTGGTCCATATAGTCTATAAGAATAGATAGACGTGGTAGTCTGGTAGATAGGTAGCCCAAGCCCTTGTGGGTCGGCACGGCCTAGGTCCTTATGGGCCCGTGCCGTGCCAGCTCAGGCCCTAATAGGCCATGCTGGGCTTGGTCCGCGGCCAGATTTTTCAAGCCCGGCACGACCCCTTTTAATGGGCCGTGCCAGGCACGGCCCGGTACTTTAGGCACGGCCCGGTTCGTGCCGTGCTGAGCCGAGCCATGGGCGGCCTGACCCAATGCCCATCTCTAGGTATTTGGGATCAATTATCTAGCAAGAAGGTGAAATAGGTGAAGATGTGAATCATAGAGTTAAAGCAGGATGGATTAAGTGGAGTGCTTCGGGAGTATTATATAATCGATGCATCCCATTAAAATTAAAAAAAAAATTCTATAAAATCGCTATTAGGCCAGCTATGCTATATGGAATAGAGTGTTAGGCAATATTGAAATAACATGTAAATAAATTAAGTGTAACAGAAATACGTATATTAAGATGGATATGTGGTAAAACTTTAAAAGATAAAATTAGAAATAAACATATAAGAGAAATGATAGGAGTAGCCCCAATTGAAGATAATATGAGAGAAAATCGATTGCAGTGGTAACGTAGACCTTTAGATGCTCCAGTTAGAAAGAGTGATATTTTAACAATCCATTTTACCATGATATAAGCCATCTGAGCTGAGCCAAGTATCAAGTTGCTTGAGCACAATTCAGAATAAACCATGGTTGCTTGAACTTGGCTCGAGCTCAAGTTAAGCTTCACTTGTTTGAACTAAGTTCATATAAGCTATGAACTGAACTTATATTTTGCTGAGCCAAATTTTCCCCATAGTTTCATAAACCTTCTCATGTTCAGGGCCGGCTTGTTTATGCGCCAAGCTCACAAAAATATCCGCACTAGGCTCATGAACCAACTGAGCTGAGCATGAATGAGCTTCAGCCCTCGAGCTGCTCATGACTAAACAAGAAAGGTGTATACATTCATTTACAGCATGGCATAACTGAGGTAGGTTTAAAAGTTGGCGATTACACCTTGATCTCTTACATTAGTTAAGTTTTACTGTGTATGTCTAATGTGACCAATCCATCCTCACACAGAGATTAAAGCTTTCAACACCACTTGTCATAACAGAGCAACTCACTTAACACATGTACACATATAATTTACCTGTTCTCTGACAAAATACAAGCATCACTTGCCCTGAATCAAGAGCATTCTGTGCAAAACAGTAGCTCAGGCAAAGAAAACATCCAATTATATTCTTAAAAGTACATGTTTGCAGATTTTAACTTCCATTTTTCCTTTGAGTTCAGAATACCTTTGCGCCAATTCTTTTAAGACTAAAGCAACATCACAAGACAAACAAGTTTTATTGGACCTGAACACTTTGGAATGATCCGCAATTGCTCTCACAAAGTCGATTAAAAACAGGAGGCCCATGCAGGAGGAAGTCCTAGAGTCAATTGATTTATGCATTGAGTGGTTTAGCTGGCTTTTCTGTATGGATTTCATGAGAGATGACGAAAAAGGATCTTTTCTACATTTGGGGCATTTGTACTAGCTATCTTACCTAACACTACCTAATACTACGCTAGCAAGGAAGGACCTCCTCTAAGAGTGGTGCCTAGAAGAGCAATTAGTCCATCCATTGATGCGAAAGAAAGCTCAGGCAAGCTAATATTTTTTTAGCATGTCCCTATTTTTTTCTTCTTCCTAGTTGTGTTTTTTTCCCTGCCAATGTTGCATCAAGAATTTTTCCATGTGACCTAAGTGATGGAGTAGATGTGCCATTAAATTTACAAGCCAGATATATACATTTGAATGGGGTAACACACTGTCATAAGAGGACACAGCATTGAAGTGTGTACGTACATACATGGCCTATATCAAATATATGATTGCATTAGATATAAGCCAGATATATAAATTTAAATGGGAACACTGTACCCTTAGAACAGGACACCAAATTGAAGTGAAGTGAGTAAATACATGACCTATATCCAATACAATCATGTACAAATGTGTAAATCCATGGTCCATGTCCAATGCAAGAACGTATAAATTCAAGAACACAAGCATGCACAATGTTTTAAGCCCCCAAAAGAACTCCACATCCCCCCCTCTCCTCTCCTAGACAGACACACAAACATTTAGAATATAGCAGGGTTGCCATAAAAGGACTAAATAGTGCAAAAAGGATAGTGGATCTGCCTACACGGAGGTACAGATTGAGATGTAAGTAAGTAACATGGTATACTGTCAGATGATCCCATAATGTTGAGATTAATAATGCACCACATGGCATGGTCCAATATTTAAGCTGAAATATCACTAAAACATGCACAAACATGAAGAACCTGATAATGATTTTAGAGAAGTGCTGAAGCTGAAGAACCTTAACTACAGTCATGCAAAGCTACCACTAAGGCAAGTCTGGGACAAGCTGAAAATGGTGAGTGCATGATATCAGTCTATGGGAACCAAAGGATATCATAATGGCAACAAGGTAGAAGCACGGGGTGTGGATTCCAACTCTGGAAGTTTTCACATTCAGTTCAGAAAATGGGAATAAAACTAGGTGAAGATGTAACATTTGTGTGTTATCTAAACAACCAGTAATTAAAATTCGATCATAAGGTACAGTAAAAAAATGACAACCAAGATCTTTAAGAAACATACCAAATTAGTATTTATGCATGTGAAACTTCATACTCCATTAACTATCCCCTCTGACATGTTTTAATGATTTACTGGGAAATACTTATAGCATAGAGAAGCACACATTTACTTTCAGGTTTTTATTATGACTCAATAAGATGGTTATTGGCGCACACACTTCATTTATCTTACAAGATAATGTTCTCCTTACATATTTATTTATAGATAAACTGAAAAAACTTACAGTGATGTGGTATTGAGTAGATTCTGTTATACAAGAGTGATGAAATATACCTCCAATGCATCCTTTAATTTCCTAACCTCCATAAATCGCCTTTCTGCTAGTTCATGTATTTCCTGAAAATGCTTAATGGCCGCAATAGATTTCTTTTTCTCCTTCTGTACCTGGTACACCCATAACAGAAGAAATTGTGGCATTTTAGAGATGCAGCTTAAGGTTTGCCAAAGATTCCAGTTATAGCCTACATCACATTGCCTAATGTCATCAATTTAGACATTGATATTTTCATAAATTCCTAGTCAATTAATTAACAAGACCATTTTTTACGCTAGTCCACATTCAGAATTAAAAAACAGCCAGTAGCAACCAGACCGACTTTCAAGCCAATCAACCAGATTTCTAGAATCCCTGGGACCATAAGCCCATATAAATATCACACACCTGTGCCTCCAGATCCTTAATTCGCTGAATAGATGCTTGTTCAATACAAGCTCGACGTTTGCATTCTTCTTCAAGCATGCCCATTATTTGGTATCTCAGTTCAGCCATTTCTTGAGTAAGGTCTTCTGCTTCTTCCTTTGCCTTTAATTTCTCTTGTCTAAGCTCTTCCTAGCATGGTAAAATAAAGTGCATTTGAAAAACGAACTTTGCTTTAAGAGATCAGCAAAACTATGATTCAGCATCAGACCTTGAGCCGCTTTACTAGTAGTTCAGATTCGTGGATCTGATTCATCATCTTCTCTATCTCATTCTTTGCATGCTCATCAGAAGATGCTACAACAGCCAATTTGGAAAGGAACGGGTCCAAAAACTCCCCACAAGTGCTTCAGAAATAGCATTTATTATTACTACTAGGAGTTTAAGGACAGAAAGACATGGGCCAATTTCAACATGCATTTCTTCATAAGGAAATTGTAACTTAAATTTATGAGATATGACATGAGAACAAAAAGATGTCAGAACTGATATGAAATAAAAGTATATATAAATGCAAGTGAATTACACTTAAGAGTGAGCACAAATATCACATAGCAGTGCAGGCTACCGCACAGTCATTCATACAAGATTAGGTGGTATTGGCAATGAATGACCAACACCCATCCAATTCTCGCAAGATGAATGTTACTAAGAATTTCAATAAAATGAAAAAGTTGCATTGCATCGCTTGTCCAAGGCAGACAAAATCCATGACTTAGAAAAAGTGAATCACATCCAAGACCAATTACATCAGTGTATTCATGGACTTCAGGGGCATATATGATATACATCAATCATGTTTGTCAATGAAATATAAGATTCTCACAAAGATGCAATGGCACATCAACAATCACATGCATATAAGAACATCACAATAACCAAACAACAACATCTGGTTTAGTCATGAAAACTTATTCATGAGCTTGATAAACAACTCTCCTACTGTGAAAGGCAGCTCTGAATTCCCTAAGATTGGTTTGCATCTCAAAGCAGCCTTTGTTCTCTTTTTTAAAGAAAAAGGCATACTGCAAAACACTATATATTCATGGTTGTTGCTTGTAGTCATTGCTGATGATGACAAGAGTTAAATTCTTGGCAACATGCCCCTTCAAATCTTAAAAAATTAACTGCAATCAAAACTTAACATCAAAATTGATGCCACATAAATTTGTGACAGATTTGTTTTGTTTTGGGTATGAGCATGGGATTGAGAGTGATATCTACTGTGAAATATGAAAAGCATTCGCCTAGATGACAATAAGAAAACAAAAAATGAAAGTCAGAGTAAGATGGAAATAGATGAAACTCCTGGCAAGCCAGTGCAAAGCAGGGCATAACTAGAGGATATTCAAGTGGAAGCCACATCTGTTTCTCCTTTCAACACCCAACAGCTAATATAGTTCCAAATCATTAGTACTTTGCCTATAAAGGCACATGCTTTCAAAAGTTCTTTGACAGACACATATAATCAGTTGGTTATTCACTTAAGTGTACAAACTTACTATCACCTGTTCTATTATCTACTCTCCCTCACCTTTTAATTCATCAACATATCGGTTCCCTATCCCAGGCAGCTACCCTTGAGCAACTTCCAGATTTTAGTAATGCAGAAAATAGAAACAGAAGCCTTGAAAAAATAATGAAAACATTTATCATGCATCTTCATGATGGTTTATTTCTTATGAGGTTTTGATGCATCATTGGATGGCATAGACATTCAGTTGGATTGTGTAGTAAGCTAGAGATTTTTATGAAACTAATTTTAGTTAAAATGAGAAATGAATAACAAGTAATATGAAACTGAAAATCAGCCGAACCAACTGCAATCTTACCACATTTCTCTTGGTAAAGGGAGCTCTTTACTTGCATTGAGCTGTAAGGCATGAGTTGATTCATTGCTATTATGGATACCCATTTTGTTGCAGTGCTCCAGCCACTTGTGAAGTTGCTCTTCAACTCTATGAAAACAATCTTTAGTATTGCTCTCAGACAACTGTATCTTCTCTTGCAGTTTTTATTCTCATTTTCCAAATGGTGAATGACCTGTTGTGCCTCTTGGAACCGGAGTTGTAGTTCTTCCAATTTTGAATTCATCCTGTCTTTTTCCTGATCAGCTTGCCAACAAAACCTCTCTGCCTTAAGGCATCTCTGCTCTATAGCAGTTATATCAAGTTTTAAACTCTCAATTTCACACTGTGAATCCAAAATTGCTGTCTCAAGGGTCTCTATATGCAAAGCAGAAATTTTTCAACTCTTCTTCTTTACATTTTAATTCCCGCACCACAAGTAAGCGTTGAGAATCAGATTGCGCTAGTTCCTCACATATCAATCTTAACCTTTCATGTAAGTTGTTGAATTCTGCAAGCTTCAATTCAAGGCTATGTACATGCTCACCCATAAAATTTGCCTCAACGTCCCGCAAATTTAGTTGATCCTGCAGATATTCTGTAATCATGGAAGCCAGTTAATGCTATGAAAAAAGGGGATTTAATGCAATAAAAAGAAAGCCTACAAGAAAATATCCTCAAAATTTTGCTTAAGTCTGTTACTATTATGCCCCAGTTTGAAGCCAAAAAAGTAATAGCAAGATCTTCTGCATACAACCATAATTTAATTCTAAAAAGGGACAAGTTTCTACAAGGGTATGTGTTGCTGACTAGTTAAGAATGCAAGGTAATGCTAGTGCAGCTACCTATTTCTTGAGAGCAATTCATCAACTCTCTTTCCAATTTCTGGATGCATTTAGTGTCACTGAGGCATGCTGCTGATGTTGCATTCTCACCTGTCTCAGATCTCTGAATCAACAAAATATTGAATAAAAAAGAAAATTTTAGAATCTTACAAAATCCATGTATATTAAATAAATTCAAGAGAAAACTGATATATCAATTCCAAAGCTTTTTGATACAACCAAAACTGAGTAACATTCTTGGGTTATCCATTTGTGCACTTTACAATCAAATTTCGCACAATTATAAGTAAAAAGTTCTTCCAGCTATTCAAATTGGTTTCTTGCATTTTGTCAACTATCAGATATGCACCAACCAGCCTTGAACATCTCTCACCACAGCCAGTTTGCTAAGAGACACAACATTAACAGAGATACTTGTTTTCACTGAAAAAAAAAAAAACAGAAAGCCCATCAATAAAAGATGCAGATTTAGAATTATCAAACTCAGGTCTACATGAACCTTTCAGGTTGAGCTCTACTAAATAATGTAAACCGATGAGATAGGACCATGCGACAATAGGTGAGACGGAAATAAACCTAAGCACCTAGGTGGGTTTGCTGAATCATTCCGATGGCCTTCTTCTTTCTGCTTTCCTTCTTTATGAGGAGCTTCGTATCGCAAAGACTTTGGGAGAGAAACATCTTTTTTCTTCATCCACTATTGGTTATGGAGGAAGAGAACTTTTCATTTTTATCATTCCAATATTTGATTTTGAAAACTGCATCTCAAATTCTTGGAGAGTCAACCGTATTTTAAAGCTCGACTGCTGAATCAGTGAACTTCTAGTCGGGTCGACCCTATTCGTCTGTGAAGCTATCACACTTCTTTATTTACTCTTTTTTGCAGCTTATTTACTGATTCATGTTAACTGATATCTTGCAGAAAAAGTAATAATCTATCACTGCAGAGCAAAACACGTGCGAACTTTTGAATAGAAAAACAATTATGGATTCATGATATATTGCTAATGTTACTCATCAAGCTCTTCAAAAAAAACTTTGATGGATTACTTGTCCGAGGTCTTAAGGTTTACCTCTGTACGCATGGTTCTTCTTTGTAAGAACTTGACATCTGTGGCATGGCCATTATTAGAACTGCTAGACATCTGCAGGAAATCACACAAGATAGCAATCAATTACAAAAAAAAAAAAAAAGCCAAAACATTAATATCAACCTAGTTCTGAGCATGTTAACAACTTTCAGCTTCAAAGACTGCAACATAAACTTGAATGAATATCCAAAAACCAAGTTCTCCATGAACAAAATGAACTAAAGAGTGGGATATTAACTACAAGCAATATCTGTGTTGGTACGACCGATATATTCTTGCCCAAATGCAACAACCGTTTAGATTGATCAAATAATTGAATCAAACGATTCGTTTTCCTTTCATTAACAACTTCCTCCATTTGCTTAAAACAGAGAAAAAATACATAATCCGAAATGGGAAAAGATAAGCAAAACGAAACCTTTATTAAACAATGATTGATTTCTTTACACAACAGCAAAACCCCAGTGCCCAAATAACATTTGGGAACGGAAAATCAAAACAGGAAAACAAAAGGCGAAATTTTTATCAGTCATCAACTGAAATCAAATATAAACTAATAAAAATGAAAAAAAAACGGTTGGAGACAGAATTTTTTTTTAAAAAAAAGACCACCTGCCTCGATGCTCAAAAATCCTCTCAATCTCTGCAAGATATCCTGATCACAACCTGCAGCGTCCAATACAAAGAAAAACCCAATGATTACAGAGCGGAAAACAATGCCCGACAGGAACCCGTATAGAAATTTCAAGTAGGTAATTTTTTTAAGATCGACCGTGGATTGAATCGGATGAAGAAGCGCGAGAGGAGTGGCATCGGATTTGCCAAACGAGCGACTTAAATTATCGGAATTTAGCAAGAGGGAGAAGCTGTTAGGAAGATGCCTCTGGAATTAGGGTTTCCATGGGAATGGTTTAAATTCGAAAGTACTCGGTTTTGGATTTCTTTCGAGAGGGTAACGTTTCAGCCCTAAGTGAAGAGCCCGCACGTGCCCTCACCCGAGCCCATGGTATCTTTCATAGATTCGCACACAATATTACGCGCACCAAACGTAATTTTTTTTTTTTAAGCGGGATGATCGCACTTATCTAATGCGAATGAGCCTAAATAAATTAAAAATTAAAATCTATTTAAGTACAAAAGTCATCAAGGCCGCAATCCAGCCAGTCATAGAGTTAGCTTCCCGATAGACATGATGAATATGAACTATTTTTTAAAGAGTAATCCGAATGTCATGCAACCTGATCGCCTCTATGAGGAGACTGTAAGCACAAAAGATTCAAGTAGCATAGGATATACCTATGCAGGCTGCATACAGCCAGTGGAACAGAATAGTCCAAAAGGCCTAGACCAACATAGCACTGTCAATCCCATGGATTATGAAAGCTGAGCCAACAAGTCTACCTTGAATACTATCATCAAAGTTGATTTTAACAAACCCTGGAAGTGAAGGCTCCCAAGAGATGAAAGCCGTATTCCGATTCGCTGACGAAGCAGCAGAGGAGCCCCAGTGGTCAGAACTGTTAAAATCAGAAGCAGAGCGATGGTGTGTATATTCCGTAGATAAGCTGTATAGGTCCAGGTGACGACTTGCTGCTGAGTATCCCTTCGAATAACACACAGGAGAGCCTGAGAAATAGTGCAATCCTTCCCAAGGTGGTAGCCTATCAAAACGTAACCTTTTTAATATATATAATCTAATAAATTTATGTATAATTTATTATGATCATTCCAAATGAATGTAATTAAATATTAAATAAGGTTTAAGTTCACTTTATAAATTAAATTTTATATTCAAAATTTTCAAAAACTTTTGAAGGTTTGAATAAAAAAGTGTATTTTTAAAAAATATTAAAAATTTTGATCCCGCTTGACCGCGTGCGTGGAAAAACAATCACATGGTGGGATCCCGTTTTAAAATTAAAAATAGATTTCAATAATGTCTTATGCGTTAACGGGTTTTAGTATATAAAAGGATCATGTTTGATGGCAAACATTTTAAAAGGAAAGAAATTGCAAAAAAAAAAAAAAATTAGTGCAAAAAATATTACGTGGCCTTCAAGTATAAAGGAATCATGCAGCATGCGATTCATCATCTTTTTAATGCGATTATTGAATTGAGCTTATAAATAGATTTTAGATCCAAAGCTTAAATAAAAAATAATTTTTATTCTTTTAAATTTTCTTAAATTTTTAGTGCACTTAATTCTTTTTTAAATTTCTCAAAGAGTTTTTGGGTTCACTATGCGATTATGCTCATGGTAAAATATTTAAATTAAGTTAAATTATTGTACTTTAGAAATAATTTAATAATAATTCGTATAATAAAATTAGTCCTTTAGACAATAATGCAATATGATACATGTCTTGATATAACATGTTCCACTATGTCTAATTCAACTTGTTATACTCAACTCAACATGAATCTACTAAATAAGACTTAGTCAGAGGAAAGGATTCATGTAGCCGATCCCATATAGTTTGGGAAAAGGCTTAGTTGAGTTGAGTTAAGTAAGTTGCGACTTTGTTATCTTTAATTAAATTTATTATCTTGATATACCTAACTTTTCTAAGCTATATATACAACTGAATCCACTTTAGTTGGTGACAGTGCATGGTTGCATGTGGCACATAAGTAAAGGCCCTTAATAGATCCCCAGCTTATGAAGCGGAGAATAGCCCTTGTAACCCATGCAATGCATGGGATCAATTATTCTTCTTTCATGAAAGAGGTTAGAATTGATGAAAACATAAATTATGAGACATAACAATTTTTCTCATATAAACTGACCACATTTATAAGGAGAAAAAAAAATAAAAAAAGAAAAAAAATTAAATATCAGCATGTCAGCTGTATGGGTTTAAGCTAAATCCACTTTAGTTGGTGATAGTACATGACTGCACGCCATGGCACACGAAGGCTCAAATGGATTCCTAGCTTACAAAATGGAGAATAACCCTCTTGTAAGCCATGTGATATATGAAATCAACTATTCTCCTTTTATGAAAGAAGATTGAATTAATGATGAAATAAATTATATCTATAGAGATCTAAGCTGACAAGGTTAAAAAAAGAGGATGAAGTATGAAAGAAGAAAAAAAAGAAAGAAAGAAAATAAGGAAGCATGAAGGAAGAGGACACCATGATGTAGGAGAAGAGAGGGATTGAAGATTATTTATAACAGAAGAAGAGAGGACTTTGAAAGGAAGTTAAAATATTTCTTTTAATTAATATTTTCAAATGTTAGAAAAAAAATACTGCCATATAGCAAATGAAGAGCACATTAAATATTTATACTTGTTAAGCTAATAAGCATTCCTATCATGAAGATTAATTTTTATAATATACTATATAGATATATAGGTTGACTGTTGAAAATGGGGAAGTTCCCTTGTACTATTTTTGAAATAGGGCCTTGCTGTGCCCAGCCTTGAGCTTGGCTTTTTGTGCTAGGCTCCTTGAACATCAAGGAGGCCCCACAACGTGTCCTTTTCCTTGGTTGTTTAACTACTAATAATATGGCTTAAAAAGAAACTTCACACAAAAAGCGAGCTCTCGGCGGATGCTTGCTTTTAGATTCGTGCTCTCAGCGGTTGCTTGTTTGATCTTTGGCGTGGTTGACTGCGGCGGACGTCCTTCCCAGTCATCGGTGGTCCGCATCTTCCTCTCCTTGCTCTATGACAGCGGATGATGCTCGGGATGCTCGGAAGGCATGGAACAGGGGGCACGATCCCGAGTACAAATGGGTTTCATCTTCTTCGTCTCCGACGAAGGTGGCGGAGCTCGAGAGCCGCTTCCCAGAGGTTGTCCAAATCCCGGCTGAGGTCCTGGAGGCGTCTAGTGCTTGTTGAAAGGAGAATGCGGTCTTGGCACAGGACTTACCACTGCTGGGTTCCTCCAGAAGCCTTCGTTAGGGAGTTTCGGCGTGCAGCATCTCCGGCGACATCCACACGGTATGCCTCGCTCACCGTTGCTATTTTTCCGTTTTGAGGACTCGGAAGCTCAGGAGCTCGTTAATGGCGGGCCGTGGGTTGTTAATGGACAACCCGTTGCAATTGAGAGCTGGCGACCGGATTTTGTTCCGGCCAGGGACTCTCTATTCTCGGCCCTTCTTTGGGTGCGCCTGCCGGCTCTGCCCATGGAGTATTGGATTGATTTGATGCTTGAAGCTATCCTGGCGCCAGTGGGGAAGTTCATCATCGCCGACTCTGCAACTCGGTCTTTGTCAAGGGGAGCGTTCGCCAGAGCATGCGTCTGAGTTGATCTTCGGCGGTCCCTCCAGCCTGGTGTCAGAATCCAGGGGACGACTTCTCCCTTCTGGCAGTCTTTTCAATTTGAGCATTTGACTGGAATTTGCTCCAACTACGGTTTGATTCATCTTTCGGGCCCCTGCTATCCGTCTGCTTAGTCGTCTGACCCAGCGTCGGCTTCGCCAGGGGCCGTTGTATGGCCCCTGGATGTCGGTTACTCGCCAACGGAAATCCACTGCTCAGGCGGGGGTGCAGTCGATTCAGGTGGCTGGGTCCCCCTCCGTTGCTTCGGATTCTCCTCAGTTTACTGCAGTCAGGCATGGAATTCCGGCGGATGGGAGGGCTTCGTCCGGCAAGCTGGCGTGGTGGCGTCCTCTGCAGGCTGGCAAGGGTGGTGGAAGTGAGGCTGCGGCTCAGGTTCTCCAGTCAGCTGGCCCGGTGGTTTCAGATGGATTGTCTAAGGGTGCCATTGCTAATGGATGTGTGCCGGCAAGGGGGCTCCGTGCCGGTTTGATAAAATCACTGAGGCCTGTAGCCTTGCTAAATGGCACTGATGCCTTGAGTTCAGACAAGCAGGCTCTGACTCTAAAGAATCCATTTGCCCTTTTGGATGTGGGCAATGGGGACTGCAGCCTTGTGTCTCGGCCTGATGCTAACCCGGGTCCCTCCAAGCGAGCCAGGCCCGAGGATTCCTTATCCCTGAGATCAAGCTCAAATAGAGGAAATCGAAAAGGGAAAGGAATTTCTTCAAAGTCTAAGGACCCTAAGAAGAAAATAACATCTTCAGATCCTATGATCCCTTGCAATGGTCCTGCCATTTTGGTCAACAAGCCTGATACGGCCTCTTGTAGTTAGATCATTGAATGTGACAAGCACTTGGGTC
Organism: Calamus simplicifolius; assembly: GCA_900491605.1. NCBI lineage: Eukaryota > Viridiplantae > Streptophyta > Magnoliopsida > Arecales > Arecaceae > Calamus > Calamus simplicifolius. Next base: position 466,959 of record UESW01004652.1, read on the forward strand.
AATCATCCAAGGGTGAGATCCGGTGTCATGATTCGGCGCTATCCTGCCTTAAGGTGGCTATTCAAGACCAGTCCATGGATTCTGCCCTCCCCGTTGCTGCTTCCTGCTCTTTGGAATCTGTAACTGAGGCCGGTTCCCAGGGGGCTGGTAATATCCAGATGGATTGTAATTCTCAGATGGTAGAGGGTGGTGTGCTGAGCATAGGGCACCCTGCTGATTTGGCTATGGTTGAAGATCAGGGTGGGTCCCACCCTTCCCCCACTTTCTAATGAAAATCCTTATATGGAACGTCAGAGGAGCTCGGGAACCTGCTTTTCGATCCTCCTTTGCTCGATTGTTGCAGATCCATAATTTTGACATTTGCATTCTATTGGAAACTTGATTATCGGGCGACAGTTTGGTTCGCTTTCGGAAACAGCTGCCAGATCATGATCTTCTTATGCAGTGGAGTCTGTTGGTCTATCTGGTGGGATGGTTGCGTTTTGGCGCCACCCTTTGATTAAGGTTAATGCTTTTAATCGGTGTGATCAGCAGATTGCTCTTCTAGTCTCGAAGGGCTCTTCTGACCCCTGGCTTCTGTTGGGAGCTTATGTTAGCACTGATTTAGGGAACATCGTGCTCTTTGGACTGAGAGTCTCTCTCCTTGCTCAGGATATTCCTTCTATCTTGGCTGGTGACTTCAACTGCATTACTACTGCTAATGAGAAGAGAGGCGGCTGGCGGGTTACTGATACTCCAGATATCATGGAGTTCAGATCCTTTATCTCCTCAGCTGGTCTTCTGGATTTGGGTTTCTCGGGTTCCCAATTTACCTGGTGCAATAACCGCCAGGGCTCGGCTAGAGTTTGGAAAAGGTTGGATAGAGCCTTGGCCATTGCCCAATGGACTCAGATGTTCCCGCTGCCACTGTCACTCATCTGCCTCGCGTCGCCTCTGATCATTGTCCTCTCTTGATATCCACTGTCACTGACTTAGTGCAGCGGCGTCAGTTTAGATTTGAGCAGTTCTGGACCTCCTATCCTCGGCTCAGTCTATCATGGCTCAGTTTGGCACCTTCCGATGAGGGGTAATGCTTCTTATCGTCTCTCTAGGCGGTTGAAGCTGCTGAGACGTCGTCTATCGAGATGGAACAGATTGGAGGTTGGGAATCTTGTAGAAACATCGAGCAGGTGGAAGCTGATATTGCCGCCTTGCAGGATAGGGAGGATCGGGATGGCTGTCTCTCTGATACTGATCTCTTCTCTCTCAGATCTAAGCTTGCTCTTCATCATTCCTTGCTTCTGCAGCAGGAGTCCTATTGGAGGCAGCGATCTAGGGTTCAGTGGCTTTGAGAGGGGGATCGCAATACTAGATTCTTTCATCAGGCCACTCTGAAGCGTTGGGCTGCTAACAGGATTCGACGGTTAGTTGATGTAGAGGGCAACTCCCAGGAGGATTCTGTTATTATCCGGGATCAGCTATTCCAGTTTTTTCTATCTAGATGGACGGAGTCTACTGGGGTGGGGGCGCTGGTTGTCAGGGTTCCTTCATCTAAGAAGGTCTCTGAGCTCCAGAACAACCTGATGATCAGGCATATCTCTGATGATGAGATCCGTTTGGCTTTATGGGACCTTAGGTCCGATAAGGTGCCTGGCCCGGATGGTTTTCCGCCATTTTTCTTCCATCATTATTGGAATATTGTCGGTCGGAGGTCACCCAGGCTATCCACAGTGCTTTCCTATCCAGATCCATTCCTGCAGATTGGAATCAGACTCTCATCACCCTTGTCCGAAGTGCCGGATGCCTCTTCTCCTCAGCACTTTCGCTCGATTAGTCTTTGCACTATCTTATATAAGGTTTGCGCTTGCCTTTTAGTCTCCCGTCTGCGGGTGGTCATTCCTCAGCTTATCTCTTCTGAACAGGGGCTTTCGTCAAAGGTCGGAGCATTTCCGATAATGTCCTTATTACGCAGGAGTTTATGCATGATCTCCAGAGAGCTCCGGCCAGGCAGTGTCTTATGGCCATCAAGTTAGACATGGAGCGGGCCAACAAAGGATGAGCTGGAGTTTCTTGCACCACACCCTGCTTGAATTTGGTTTTCATGCTTTATTTATTGATTGGATTATGGCCTGCATCCAGAAGCCGTCATTCTCTCTAATTGTTAATGGAGTGCAGTCCCCTTTCTTCCAGTCTTCTGTGGGCCTAAGACAGGGTTGTCCATTATCCCCATTTTGTTTGTTCTGGCTGCGGATGATCTATCTCGCGCTCTTCATCAGGCTCAGCAGGAGGGTATCGCCCCCTTTATGGTTGCTTCCTCGGGGCCCCCCCTCTCCCATCTCCTTTTTGCGGATGACTGCATCCTGTTGGGTCAGGCTTCTCTTCAGAATGCTGGTGGTTATGGCTCTATTATTCAGAGCTATTGTGGTGCTTCTGGCCAGAGGGTTAACTTAGATAAGTCTACGATCTGCTTCAGCCCTAAGACTTCCAGGTCAACCAGGGATGTCATACATCAAGCTCTGGGCATCTCGAATAAGGCAGATGCACTTTCTTATTTGGGGATCCCCTCTTGGGTAGGCATCCTCACATCAGTGATTATACTTACCTCGAGCGGCGCATTCGGACCGGTTGGATGGTTGGCAGGTGTCCGGCTTATCTATGATGGCGAGGATCACCCTTATTCGCTCAGTGCTTACGTCTCTCCCTATGTATCTTCTATCTAATGCAGTGGTCCCTATCACGTGTCTTCGAAGATTGGAGCGATGCTTTAGGGACTTTCTGTGGGCTTCTATGCAGACGGTCATGGTATTCATCTTCAGGCATGGGAGTCGATCTGTATGCCTCTGCGGGAGGGCGGCCTTGGTATCCAGTCCTTGATTGCTAGGAGAGAGGCTCTGTTGGCCAGGCATGCCTCAAGATTTATTCTTGATCCTCACTGTTTCTGGAGCTCCACTATGCATGCGAGATATGGTGCCTGGCCTCCTTCTTCGGATTTTCTATCTACTCAGGGGCAGTCCTACTTTTGGAGAGAGGTGTGTCGTCATGCTCCGACTATCTTGAACAACATCTCCTGGATGATTGGTGACGGTGCCTCGGTTGATGTTGTTCAGGATTCTTGGATTTTGGATCTTCCCCTTTCGTTGGCCATCATTCATTAGCTCGGAAGTTCTGCCTGGCATGAGAGTTCGGGAGCTCATTACTCAGGATTCTTCCTCTTGGGATTCCCAGGTTGTCGACAGGTTATTTGGGGAGGAGCTCTCTAGGCGGATTCTCTCCATTCCTATTATCCTAGGCCCCTTTCAGGATACTAGATTGTGGCGTAGATCTTGTCTTCCCAGGGCTCCACTTTGGATCTTATCGAGGAGTACAGATCCCAGCTCTGGTCTCGAGGGATGCTAGCTGGATTTGGAAGCTCCCCATTCATCCCAGGGTCCAGTTATTTTTATGGAAGATCATGTGGAATTGCCTTCCCTATTGCTCCTTGCTTTCTAGAAGGGTCTCCCTATTGAGGCGACTTGTCCGCTGTGTGAAGAGGAGAGGAGACTATTGACCATGCATCCTTTTGTGCCACAGGTGGAGGCGGATTTGGATGCGGATAGGGTATATATGTGGAGTTGATGGTTCTGGTTCTATGTGCTCCCAATTCCTTGTTGATATTTGGAGAGCCTCTCGACAGCGGAGCATTCTTTGGGCTATTACTGCCTATCAGATCTGGCTATCGCGGAACTAGGTTATCTTTGCTGATGTTACTATCTCTCCTCTTGGATTAGAGCGAAAGATCAGATCCATGGTTGCTGAAAGTGCTCTTCTGTTCAAAGATATCGATTTTTGCAACTCTGCCCACTGGGGATCCCCTGCTGCTATGGCAGCGAACCGTCACACGGTTTTTATATCTTGGGAGCCCCCCTCCAGGGTTTGTGAAAATCAACTTTGACGGGAGTGTATGGGGAAGACTCGCGGGGTTTGCTTTTGTTATTCGGGGGTCTGATGGTGCTTTATTGTCGGCTGATGGCTTTGCTTCCTTAGACTTGTCGATCCCTCTGGCTGAGCTTCATACTGCATGGGCTGGTATTTCTCATGCTGTTCGGAGACTTCATGCTCACAACCTCTTCATTGAAGGGGATTCTCTGACTGTCATCCGGTGGCTTCAGTCGGGTGATTGTGACCACACCCCGACCAACCCTCTTCTCAGTGACATTCTTGCGATTTTGCATGGCTCTCCTAGAGTCCACATCCGGTACATCTATCGGGAAGCTAATTCAGCGGCTGACTGGGTTGCGTCTGTTGTGGCCCTTCATGTGGGATTTTGGTATTGGAATCAGGGTGACCCCTGTCCCTTAGTTTTCAAGCAAATTTTGTACTCTGATAATTCTGGGCTGACTCGCGCTAGGATAGTGTGATCGTCCGTCTGTACTAAAAAAAAAAAATGACTTAGGTACTGAGCTCCTCATACCATGAGATCTCCAATTCTCCATGGTGTGATAATTTTCTTCACCCTAACTTTTTGATACTTGGAGGGCCTCTTCTCACTCTTTCTCTGGATGCTTACCTGATCTTGGAAAGTCTTCTTCCTAGAGCCAAAACCTAGACCCCTAATCTTGAGCCTAAACTTTTAAGTTTTAATTAATTAAATTCATTATATTAATCTAGAGTTGGTGTCATTGATGTAAATACAAGGTAATCGAAATCAGTCCTGATTCAAAGGACTACTAAGATCTACTCCTAAGGTAAGAACCACTTGTATGTTTTTTTTTTTGTTGATAGCATTTGCATCAGACATATAAAATTAAATGCATTATATTGTTATTACATATCATGGTACATATGATTTATACCTCATAGCATTGTGCATGGTATCATAATGGATGACTGTCAAAGACTAAAAGAAAAACATGGCCATATTGAAAACTATATTTAAACAAGTTTGAAAGGCAATCATATAAGATTCATGCTAAGTAATATGATGGAATGAAATGTATTACGTAAGACCAATAGACTAATATATCTCTTAAAAAAGACAAAAGGTGATACTTAATCCATAAGTATCTAGTAAGCTTAAATTTTAATTAAAAAAAGGCAATCCAATATACATCAATTCAAAGAGAAACTTTACCCATACTAATATAATTAAACTTATAATTAAGTTTTTTAATGCATCTTGAATCACTCAAAATAGAAGTCAAATAAGAAAGTTACGAGCTAATTATAGAAAATGTATTAGTATTGATGAAATTTTTGAGAATTAAAAAATATTATTTTATGAATCATAATTAAAAGGATATTTTTTTTAAACTTTGCTTGGGTTTCTATATTTAATTTTTCTGAGAATTCATGTTGCACAAGTTAAAGTCAACTAGGATTTAAGAATATATTCTAAATTTTTTTAATATATATCTCTTTCTTTAAGATTTTGTATCCTATGAAAACTAAGAAGCCTATTAGTTTTAGGAGATCTTATTTATAAATATGCCTTGGCGTAGCCCATTGAGAATAATCAATTTAGCAATATTATTTGAAATATTCTTCTTTCTTTGCTTGGAGTAATTCTACCTTGCCTTTGTGCAAAATCATGATCTAATAAGAGATCATGATCCTTAAGCATCCCCTAGAGAAATTGGAAGTGCTTAATTAAAGATCCTTGAGAAGTGATTGTGAGACTAATAGTAATCTTCTTTAATAATCTTTCCTGCATAACCATAGCTTTGCCCTTAGTCAAGGAGGCTTGATCCTTCTAAACTAAGGGAAAAGAAAGTGAGGAGCATTGACTGACCTCATTTCATTATCAATTTTCCTTGATAGAGGGTTCAAGTTGTTTTGATGTGGCAAGTTATGATCAACTAGCAATGTAAGTGATTGTCGATAAAGATCCTAAACTAGGAAGGAAGAAAAGTTAAAAAATCAAACGCTAATGACTCGGATTGGTGATGGGAGAAAAAGCAACATCCTCTTGAACATGGGCGACTACTCAAAAGAAATTGGAAAAGGCTTTTTGAGCTAATCTCTAATTCACATCGCATGTAACCTTACAACTTAGCTTCCCAACCAAGGGGGCTGTCTCTACATATTCTTTGGATATAGACCCAATCCAAGAATGCCTTAACCCTAGGCCTAGACTTCAGACCCTTAACCTTATGACTAAATCCTAATTTATAATTAATTAAATTCATTATTTTAATCAAAAATTGATATTATTAGTGTAGGTAAATAATAATTAGGGTTAGTCTTGATTCAATGGATGAGGGCTTGCTCTGGAGTAAAGTATGAATTGTTTTACATTGTATGTGCTTCAAGATGAACGTACCTATGTTAATATATTAATCCTACATGAACATTTATTTTATTAGAGATATAATTAATTATGCATATTGTGTGTATTTCTATTGTTACTGATTTATCATATATATATATATTCATGAATAGTGGGAATTTAGTAATAGTATAGATGAGGGTAGACAATAAATGGGCTAGTCATGTGATTTGATTATCATCACATATTGAAGTGTGGCCATGATTAATCCATATCCAGGTAAGAAACCTTTGTATATTTCTTATTGATAGCATTTACATGATATGATGGAGTTTAAATTATGGATTTAATAATAAACGGTTGGACTAGCATGTATTGAGATAGCCTCATTATAGGTAGGTTGTTTATGGTATTGTCATGGCTCCTTCATAAGCACATTGTATTTGGTATTGAAAAAGCTCAGCCATAAGGAGATTGCTTGTCGTATTGAGAAAGCCTCACCACAGATAAGTTGTATGTGATATTAGAATACCCCGCCATTGATAGGTTGTCTATGGCATTAAAATATCTTTGCTATGGGTAGATTGTATTTTATATTGAGATGGTTCCATCAGATATTATACATAGTATTGAGATAGCCCTACTATAATAGATTAAATGTTTAACCAAAACTTTATTCCGGCATGTAATGATCAAATTTGGCTTGACATCTGATTGGTGTATAACTTGAAAAATAAAAAATGCATTTCGAATTCTTAATGAGCTATTTTAGCTTCTTATATTTTTTTAAAATTTTATTTTATTTATAGAGACTACAAACAATTGGCATGCAACTATCAGCCGGCAAAGATGAAAAAATAAATTGACTCTAACATTATAGGAAATAAATGGAAAAAAAATATAATTCAACTTTCATTAGTTAATTTTCAAATATTTATTTATTTTTAATAAATAAAATATTATTATTAATGCTTATAACTTGAATTTAGTTTTCTAACAAGCCTTGCATATACTTCAAGGATTTTGTGCAGCCATATCATGAACCAACTTTGTCGTGGGCTTCAGTCATGATGGTACGCAAGTAAGAAAAGAAATCGTTAAACCTGATTTCCCTTTTATTTTGATAGATTATATGGTGCCTAGAGCTAAGAAGTATGTGTCTAATCTTAAACAATATCCTAACGTAGCAAAGGTGTCAACTTTCATAGCTGCATGATAACTTTTGATCGCCATCTCACACAGGGCTGAAGTTACTACAAAGATGACTTAATTTTCTTCTGATGCTGCTTAACATCATGATCTTGATTGCAAAGCAGCCCTACGGAGGAAGAGATTTAGAACCAATAAAGATCATAAGATATGACATGTGAAACACCTAGGACCAGGAATACACAGCAAATCACAGTGGCACATAAAAGCCATTACACAAGTGAACAGAGGATGACCAAATATTTGCAGCATGAAAGCCTTTTCCAACCTTATTGCATGGGTCCAATTAGACAAATCATGTTGTGTTACCGCGTAACGTGGGCCTCACACCAACCTTTTGTTGGTTGGTTATCACATGAATGATGATTCTTATGCATGTGGTCATTGCATTGCACATCTAATTTCCCTTTATTTGAAGCTACAAGTTCAAATCTTTGCCTATATATTGTTATTGAAGTTGATTTCTTCATGCTTGCAAGAATATATTAGAATACACACACACACACACACACACACACACACACACACACACACACACACACATATATATATATATATATATATATATATATATATATATATATATATATATATATATATATATATATGTATATAAAAAAATTATCTGTGGTGTGTGTGAGGCAGATTATATTCAAAAAAAATATTTCAAAATAAAATAAGTTAAGAATCAGGCCTGGGAGACGGTTTACACCACTGCCCTAAAGGAGAACTGGTCCTCCTTCTCGTGCGAAGAAAAATAGAACCACAACTCTTCTCCAAGGTACAACCCGGAACCAGATTCTTATATCCGTTGGCGGCACGATCTCAACGGACGCGATCAGCGATCTTCAATGCAATCTTCAAAGAAAAAATAATAAAATGTAGAATTGTTGTTGTTCTTCTCAAAATTTTTATCCTTTGAAACCTATTTATAGATTTTTTTTAAAACGGTCGGATAATTTTTTTAAAAAAAAATAGCAAGCGTTTCATTTCTTTAAAAATGGCCAAGCGTTTGAAACGACCGCTGGTTTTTTTTTTTAAAGATGTCGGCGTTTGGTTTTCCAAATGGCCGAACGTTAACAATCCCCCATAAAAAAAAAAAAAACAAAGGAATAATAACCAAATAAATTAAATTCAATAAGCAATTTAAAACTTTAAAATTTACTGTGCTTAGTGCAAGTACCTTCTAGGTTTGAACTTACATTTAGTATAAAATACACATAGTATGAAGATGAGCTGATCATAACATGGGTTAGCGCTATCTAGGCCATGCGCTTGCCTTGATTTTATGAGAGTTACTAGGGATTCGCCCCGGTCCTATAGTTGCGGCCTCACGACTACTCTCACTAAGGTAAATCCTTCAAGGGTATATGCAACAGAATCATACCTCGCTGAATTTACAGCCTTGGATCTATTAAGAGCTATGCTCAATAAGGTAGATCCTCCAAGGGTACATGACCTCGCTGATTTAAAGCCTTGGATCTATTAAGAGCTATGCTCAACCTAACCGTCATAATAAAGCACCACACCATAGGGATGGGATGGAGATAGACTCCTAAAGCGGTGCTTCCAGATATCACCTCAGAGATCGTTTCCTTTGAACCTTAACCATGGGGTTGCCATGACGGTAGGGGTCCACTCTGGTGACTAATATATGGGCTTAAGCCCCATCCCCCTCGATGTCTCAAAAATGCAGCCTTCGAAAGGCCTTTGGTTAAAAGATCTGCCAAATTATGTTTAGATCTTACAAACTGCAGTGATATTGATTCTTTCATTTTATTTCTTATAGATTTATACCTGATCAGGATATGATTATTCATCTTTTATTTGTTGTCTGTTGATTTAACAGATCAATCAGAGCTCTACAATCACAATTTAAAAAATTCGAGAAATATTTGGTGAAAGAATATCTATATCATTTATTAAGTCTTTCAGCCATTGTGCTTCAGTGCAAGTAGTGTCAAGAGCTGTTAGCTCAGACTCTAGAGTACTTCTAGTGATTATAGTTTGTTTACATGAGCCCCAAGATACTGCAGCTCCTCCTAATAGGAAGAGATACCCAGTGGTGGACTTAACATCGAATTTATCTGTTACCCAATTAGCATCACTATACCCCTCAATCACTTCAGGATAACCAGAATACACTAGAGAATAATTTATGGTTCCCTTAAGATATCTAAAAATTCTTTCTAGGGCTTTCCAATGTTCTCACTAGGATTGCTAGTATACCTACTCAATCTGCCTACTGCATAAGCTATGTCTGGACGAGTTCTATTTGAAATATATATAGGGATCCTATTCTTTGAGAATATCCTAATTGATTAATAGGTTCTCCTAAATTTTTAATTAAATGAGAGTTATGATCATAGGGGGTAGAAATAGGATTTAAATCATAATATTCAAACTTTTGAAGCATTTTCTTTATTGAGTGTGCCAGACTTATCTATTCTCTGTTAAGTTTCATTCCTAGAATTACATCGGCTTCTCCTAGGTCTTTCATATCAAACTTATTTGATAAGTAGCTTTTAGTTTCTTGAATTAATTTTAATGATGTTCCTAGGAGTAATATATCATCTACATATAAGCATAGTATTATAAAATCAGTATCCTGTCTTTTATAGTATACACATTTATCATATTCATTTATTTTAAAGCTATTTTTCAAAATAATTTCATCAAACTTAATGTGCCACTGTCTAGGAGCTTGTTTTAAACCATAAAGAGATTTGATTAATTTATATACTTTATATTCTTGTCCTTTTACTTCAAATCCTTGAGGTTGATTTATGTAAATTTCTTCTTCCAATTCTCCATTTAAAAATGCAGTTTTTACATCCATTTGATGAATTATTAATTTATGAATTGAGGCTAAGGCAATTAGAGTTCTCAGGGTTGTTATTCTTGCTACAGGAGCATAAGTATCAAAATAATCTATGTCCTTCTTTTGATTAAATCCCTTTACTACTAACCTAGCTTTATATCTTTCTATTGATCCATCTGGTCTTAATTTTCTTTTAAAAATCCATTTTGTTCCTATAGGTTTGTTTCCAGGAGGTAAATCAGTTAAAATCCAAGTTTTATTTTCTATGATTGATTTAATTTCACTATCTATAGCTTCCTTCCAATATGATGATTCTGATGATGTCATTGCCTCATCGTATGTGGAAGGATCACCTTCTATTAAGAATGTAAAAAATCTTCACCAAAATCTTTTTCAATTCTTTTCCTTTTGCTTCTTCTTAATTCTGGTTCAGTTTCTAGTTCTGGTTCTATGGCTTTAGAGGATGATGTTTCAAATTCCAGGGGTCTAGAGATTTTAGTCTTGAATGGAATTATATCTTCAAAGAAGGAGGCATCTCTAGCTTCTAAGATTGTATTATCAGATATGTCATTAATCTCTGATTTTATTACTAAAAATCTGTAGGCATTGCTATTTTGGGCATAGCCTATAAATACAGCATCTAAGGTTTTGGATCCTAGTTTTCTCTTTTTGGGTTCAGGAATATTAACCTTAGCTAGACACCCCCACACTTTGAGAAAGTCTAGGTTAGGTGTTCTTCCTTTCCAAAGTTCATAGGGAGTCTTACCACTATCCTTAGTAGGTATTCTATTTAGGATGAAACAAGAAGATAGAAGAGCTTCCCCCCACAAGTTCTCAGGTAAGCCAGAACTAATGAAGCATAGAATTTACCATATCCATAAGGGTACGGTTCTTACGCTCAGCTACACCGTTGGACTGTGGAGAGTAAGGAGCAGTCAGTTGATGAATTATCCCATGTTCTTGACAGAATTGAGAAAATTCATTCGAGGTATACTCCCCTCCTCTATCAGATCTAAGAATTTTAATTTTCCTTTCTTGTTGATTTTCTACCTCACTCTTATAAATTTTAAATTTATTGAAGGTTTCATTTTAGATTTAATTAGATAACAGTAACAATATCTAGAAAAATCATCTATGAAGGTCACTAAGTACCTATTGCCACCACGAGTTGCAGTCTTAGTTGAGTCACAAACATCACTATGTATTAACTCCAAAATTGACGAATTTCTTTTTACTGATTTGAATGGCTTTCTTGGTTGTTTAGATTCAGCACATATTTCACATTTAGACATATCTAGATTCGATTTAGGAATTAGTTTTAAATTCATCATGTGTTCGACCTTTCTTAGGTGCACATGACCCAACCTGGCATGCCACTGATTTTGATTAGACTTATTCACAAGATAGGTTTGATTCTCAACTTTATTAATAAAAGGATTTATTACATTCAATTTAAATAAGCCTTCACTTACATATCCTTTTCCTATGAAGGCATTATTCTTAGTTATTACAACTTTATTACAATCAAGAACAATTTTGTATCCTCTCTGAACTAGCTGAGATCCACTGACAAGGTTCTTCCTAAGATCAGGAACATAAAGCACATCCGTCAAGGTGAGAACTTTTCCTGATGACATTTTCAGGTTCACTCGACCTTGTCCCTCGACCCTGGCGGCTGTGTTGTTCCCTAGAGTCACACTTCCTCCACTTGAGTCCTGAAAAGTAGTGAACCAGGAGCGATCAACACAATATTAACATTAGCTCCTGAATCCAACCACCAGTCAAGGTTGGAATAAGTAAGATTTAATTCAGGGTTCAAGTTTACTAACCTAAGGATGGAATCATCTTGACCTTCAACTACGTGAGCTTGGGGTCCAGAGGAAGCAGAAGGTTTGTGAAAGGGCTCCCTTTTCCGATAAAAGCAGTCTCTCGCAAGATGATTTGTCCTCCCACACACGAAACAGAATCTTTTACTTGGACCTTGGGTTGGCTGGCTAGGTCTAGTATTGTGGTTTTAAAGGTTTCACCCTTGGGTTTGAACTTGTTTGGTTTAGGATGGTAGGGTTGGTTTGATTGTTTTTGGAGGTTCGATCGAAATTTAGGCTTTGACCTTCGTTTAGAATTGTTGTTGGTCTGGTGTTGTTCGGTTAGATTGGCTTGGACACTTGGAGTTTTATTTTGAAGGGTTTTAGACCTATGTTGGTCTTCTATCCTGATTGAGTTTAGAAGTTGAGCCAAGGTTAGCTCTCCTTGTTTTTGAAGCTGACTTTTGACAAAGCCATTCCATGAAGGAGGCATTTTATCTAGGAGGCTAGAAACTTTAAAACCTTCAGAGAATTTGCCTTCATTGGCCTGAAGTTTCCTAAGGTATTCTTGGAATTTATGAATTTGGTCATTGATAGG